>CAJQZJ010032201.1:490211-554935 GCA_907164525.1 Lophiomys imhausi | reverse complement strand
TGTGTGTGTGTGTGTGTGTGTGTGTGTGTGTGTGTGTGTGTGTGTGTACATGCACCAGATATCCTGGAGCTAGACTTACAGGTGGTTGTGAGCTGTCCAACATTTTGGAAGACCAGTGTGTTCTCTACTTAACCATGGTGACCCTCTTTGCAGTTTTGTTGGGGGTAGTGTTAAGCATTCTAAATGTTAATTGGTCCTGTTTGCTGTCTGTTACTTATATTGACTCTTATTGGCTAAATAAAATGCCGAGGCCTGAGATTGGGCAAAGACAGAAATTCCTGAGATTAGAGAAGGAAGCCTGCACTTTAGACAGAAGATTCATGCATTCCAGCCAGTAGCAGGAGGATTAAAGCATTCCAGCCAGGAGCAGGAGGAAGAAGACACACACCATGGGTTAGAAAAAAGAACCTCATTCCACATGGCCTGGAACATTGGCTAGTGTGGAGAATGGCAGTCCAAAGGGATGTTGTACATATGGGGTCATATTTGGGTAATAGAATTAAGAGCTAGCTTAGATGGGCTAGGACTGCACAACTCAGGCCAAAGCTTGTTAAAATCCACATGGTGTCTGTGCACTCATTTATAATGGCTGCTTAAAGATTAACGGCTGCCAATCAATTAACAATAATAAATACTGGTAAACAATTTAATTAATTATTTCTACACAGTTTTCTTTTTTTCTTTCTTTCTTCCCTTCCCTTCCTTTCCTTTCCTTTCTTTTTTCAAGACAGGGTTTCTCTGTGTATCCCTGGCTGTCCTGGACTCACTTTGTAGACCAGGCTGGCCTCGAATTCACCGGGTCCACCTGCTTCTGCCTCCCTCATGTTGGGATTAAAGGCATGTGCCACCATACCTGGCTTCTTGTCTTTCTTTTTGTTTTGTTTTTCAAGACAGGGTTTCTTTGTAGACTGTGCTGGCCTTGAACTCAGAGATCCATCTGCTTCTGCCTGTGCTGTGATGAAAGACACACACCATCACACCCAACCATTCACTGTTACTTAATGTTTCTGTTTACAGTGATCTGAGATTGCTTCCAACTTTCTCTGTATCTCATCTATCTTGGTATATTGTGTTTTATTTCCATTTCTCTCCAGTTATTCTCTGATTTCCCTAATGATTTCTCCTTTGTCTGTTTACTGGTATGCTGTTGATGGATTAGGAATGTTCTTTGGTGATAGATGACTTGCCTATCATGCAAGAGCCCTGAGTTTGATTCCCAGCATCACCAAAAATCTATGTTATTTCATTTCAACCTATTTGTGGTTTTTCCAGTATTTCTTCTTCAGGCTTGCAGCATGTTCCTTTACCCACTGAGACCTTTTAGGAGAGTATTGAAGTCTCTAACTATGATCATGTTATTTTCTAGATTCACTCCACAGAATCCAAAACACATGCTGTATGATTTCCACAATTTATATCCATTAAGACCTGCTTTTGTTACCTAACACAATACGTGGGAGAGTGTTCCCTGTGTTTAGTTTGGGAGGGTGTTCACTATCCTGTTGTTGAGTACGTTGTTAGATTTATCTTGATACATTCAATTGGTTTATAGTAATGTTCAGGTCCTCTCTTTCTTTACTGAAATGGCCCAGTAGGTAAAGACTCTTGCTGCCAAGCCAATGGTGCTGAGTTCAATTCCCAGGATCCATGAGATAAAAAGAAATAACTCCCATAAATTGTCTGCTAACCTCCACATGTATCCCATGGGTCTGTGCACCCCCCACAACAAATAAGTGAAATTAAAAAAAAATTAAGTATACTACTGAGTTCTCCAAATGCTATCATCAAGTTATCCATTTCTCTATTTAATTCTGTCATTGTTTGCAAACTTCACATAGTTTGGATTACTGATGCTTGGTGTGTATATATTTTTTTGTAATTGTTACATCTTTGTATTAGTCTGTTGTCTGTTGCTAAAATAAAATACCCAAGGACAGTTACTTTATATAAAAATGGGATTCATTTAGCTTGTAGTTTTGTGGGTACAAGAGCATGGCATTAACATCTGCTTGACTTTCGTAGGGAACCCCTTGGCTGCCTCTCATGGTACATAGCACCAAAATGGCAGATCTATTGCAAGAATCAGATCATACAAAGCAAGGAGCCAGAGGGCTGCCTCTCAGATTCACTCTTGTAATAGTGATCAGTAGCTCCTTCCAAGGAAGGGGCCCTTATTCACTAAAACACTTTTCATTAATCTCTACCATCTTTGGTTTCCTTGATTTTTTTTTGTTTTGTTTTTTCTTGTTTAAATGTTTCTTGAGAAAGGGTCCTTTTATGTAACCTAGGCATGTCTAGAATTCATTATTGTAGCTCCATGATTCTCCTGTCTCAACCCCCATCAAGTAAGGGGTTTTTTGGTTTGTTGGTGTTTACTTTCTTGAGCTCATTATATATTTTGGATATTAGCCCTCTGCAGGATGTAGGGTTGGTAGTCTTTCCCCATTTTGTCCTATTGACAGTGTCCTTTGTCTTACAGAAGCTTTTCAGTTTCATGAGGTCCCATTTATTAATTGTTGATCTCAGGTCCTGAGCTGTTGGTGTTCTGTTCAGGAAGTTGTCTCCTGTACAGTGTGTTCAAAATTATTTCCCACTTTCTCTTCTATTAGATTTAGTGTGCCGTGCTTTATGTTGAGGTCTTTGATCCACTTGGACTTTAGTCTTGTGCAGGGAGATAAATATGGATCTACTTGCATTCCTCTACATGCAGGCATGCAGTTAGAGCAGCATCATTTGTTGAAGATGCTTTCTTTTTTCCATTGTATGGTTTTGGCTTCTTTGTCAAAAATCAAGTGTCCATAGGTATATAGGTTTACTACTGGGTCTATGTTTCAATTCCATTGATCAACCTTTCTGTTTTTATGCCAATACCATACAGTTTATTTATTTTTTCAAGTTACATATCAATCATAATTTCCTCCCTCCTTCCCCCTCAGGTCCCACCCTTCTACCCCTTCTCCCTCACCCTCCTATCTACTTTTTTTTTTTAGGTTTAAGGTATATTTTTCCCCCACCATGTAGTTTTTATTACTGCTGCTCTTTAGTACAACTTGAAATCGGGGATGGTGATGCCTCCAGAAGTTCTTTTATTGTGCAGGATTGTTTTAGCTATCCTGGGTTGTTTGTTTTTTCATATGAAGTTGAGAATTGTTCTTTCAAGGTCTATAAAGGGTTGTGTTGGGATTTTGATGAGTTACATTGAATCTGTGGATTGCTTTTGGTAAAATGGCCTTTCCCATCTATCCATGAGCATTGAAGATCTTTCCATCTTCTGATATCTTCTTCAATTTCTTTCTACAGAGACTTGAAGTTCATGTCATATATGCCTTTCATTTGCTTGGTTAGAGTTACACCAGACTATTTTATATTATTTGTGTCTAATAAATAATATAAAGGATGTTGAATGTTGAAAAAATATGGCTAATTAAACTATTTACCCAGTATTTATATTATCTTTAATTGGTTGGCAGTGTTAATCCTTAACCCGCCATTATAAATGAATACACATAGATACCATGTGGATCTTAACAAGCCTAGGCCTGGGTTGTACAATCCTAGCCCATCCAAGCTAGCTCATAATTCTATTACATAAATATAACCCCTTATATACATACGTCCCTTTGGACTATTATTCTCCATGTTAAGCTGATGTTCCAGGCCATATAGAAGGGTCTTCTTTAATCTACTCTATGGCTTGTCTTCCTTGTTTACTCTTGGTTTCCTCTGGCCTTCTTCCTTCCCAGATGCTCCCTTGTCTCTTTTTAAAAGCATGCACACCTTAGTCCCACCTATTTCTGTCTTTGCCCAATCTCTAGGCCTCAGCATTTATTTAACCAATCAGAGTCAATTAAGTAACAGACAGCAAACAGGACCAATCAACATTTAGAATGTTTAACACCACCCCATAATTTCCCTCCTTTTGTCTAATAAAAAGGTTAAAATTTTTAACTTATAGTAAAAACAATAAGAACAAATATGAAACAATCAAGAAAACTATATTTAAAAGGTACACATATAATGTTTGGTCTATTTGTATCAGACAATCTTGAGGAAGAAAAAAAAATCATCTTGGTGTGTCTAAAGTTTTGAACCTAAATCATTTCTATCATATATGTTGTCTTCAACCCCATCAAAGACATAAGGAGGGATAAAGTTATTATTTGAATGAATAGGAAGCACAGAAGAGCAGCTTCCAAAAGGAAAAAAATGACAGTTTGCTGCCCAGACAGTCCCAAATATCTCTCCATATCATTGGAGCATCATCTTTAGCCTTCTGGCCAAGCATATCTCACAGACATAATTGTGCAGCAGGAAATAAGGATTTTCCCATTTTGTCTCTGCAGAATCAGGACATCAAGTTACCTGCATTTAAGCTCTGGTCCATCTTTGGACTGTATATAGTCTGTTGAGAGAGCAGGGACATTTTTGTCCAGTAGGAATTATCTCCTGATGGGAGATTTCTTTTTGATGCTCATTGTTCTCTTCCAAGTCAAATGGGAGCTGTCAGGAGCTGACTGTCTTAAGTCAAACAATTTTTAAAACAATAATATCTTTAAATGCCATTTTCTGTATATCTCTGAGGGTTTTGAAGACATCTATTGATTTATAAATCTATCATTGAACAAGCAAACTGTCAAATTTTATCAAAATTAATCTTATTTTTTATCAATATATAAAATTTTATACCAAAGTATCAAAAGATAACCTTATTCTAAGAATAACAATAGTTTTAAGTTTCAGAACAGATAGCAGATTTAATAATTTATCCTTATATCTTATTTCTATATTATATACATATATTCCCCCTTTTTTCTTTAAACCTTTTCCCCCTATATAAGAGAGAAAGAAGGATAGAGAAAAGACGAAATAGAAAAGTCCTTGAGTCTAATCTCCTATACCTTGTTTAATAAGATCATTTAACAATTTGTAACCAATCCCCCTAAACAACATCTATAACATATCAAATGACCAAAATATTATCCCCCCACCTTTTGGGAATGGGGCATCGCTCTCTTAAAATTGCTTCCTGCTGAACTGGGATGTAGAAAACCTGTTTGGGAGTCCAAATAAAATAGAAAAAAAATGATTAAGCAAGTTAATTGTAACATTTGTTGTCCAGTCTCTATGTGCTCAGCAATTTCAATGTCTTGAGCAGTTTGTAGTCTGTTAAACTTTGGATGGGAAAGTTCAAGGCTTAATTGAAGTCCTGGCTTGAACAGTCTGTGAGCTGGACCCTCTGAGCTTGTCTTGTTTTCTTTGGTGTTTGGTCCCTTTGCTATGAGAATATATAATTTCTCACAATTAACATATCTATTTTTTCTTTTGAGACAGGATTTTTCTGTATATCCTTGTCTTGGATTTATTTTGTAGACCAGGCTGACCCTTGTGAAGATCAGGGATCCACCTGTCTTTGTCTTCCAAATGTTGGGATTAAAGGCATCATACCCAACAATTAAAATATCTCCCCTAGGGTCTAATATCTCTCTTGAAACCAGTTTTACAGTGGGTGTCCCACATCTAAGGAGACTGGGTTATGACCCCTTTCTCTTAAATGACAAAAATATCCTTTTTACCTCCCAATACAGGAAAATCAAAAACATCTAAACAAAAATCAAGTAAAGAAACAAGAACATTCTAAAAGCCTTGGTCTAATAATTGTCATCCTATATTGTAATTAAAGTTTTGTTCATTTTTCCTGAAATCTAGCTTTGACTGTATATCCTTGGTGGGCCTTTTTCAGATACTCTTGATAAGTACCTAGTTCTCAGGGACCTGTGAATTCCTGCTGAAATCTTTTGTATTGGGTCGGGCCTCCTTCCTTCCCCCATTGTTATTGTCAGCAGCTTAGCATTCCATCTGTAAGAGCTCTCCCTTACAGGTATCATTAAGCCTATCCTAGTTAAATCTTTCTCATTTATACATAGAACCACAATTGTCAGTGTAAAAATTATCTGTGTGTTAAGAGAAACAAACTCAATTGGAATCCAAACATATTGAGACATTATGAATTTTTCTATTTTAATTTAGGTGGTTAATTCCATTCTCAAGCTCTGTTTAGAAGGCTGCTGGTTATTTAGCATATGAAGAGAGCTAAGCTTCCGCCTTTGCTGTAAGGCAGTAGCTTTTGTTAAGGGAGCTCCCTGCTCTTTGGCTAGAAAGTTATTTTTTATCCAGCCTTCTCAGGCTGTAAGCATGGATTCTAATTGCCCTACTTTGGGTGCCATATGTTGAAAAAAATATGGCTAATTAAACTATTTACCCAGTATTTATATTATCTTTAATTGGTCGGTGGTGTTAATCCTTAACCCGCCATTATAAATGAATAGACATAGACACTATGTGGATCTTAACAAGCCTAAGCCTGGGTTGTGCAATCCTAGCTCATCTAAGCTCTAGCTCATAATTCTATTACCCAAATATAACCCCTTATATACATACATCCCTTTGGACTATTATTCTCCACGCTAAGCCAACGTTCCAGGCCGTATAGAAGGATCTTCTTTAATCTACCCCATGGCGTGTCTTCCTTGTTTACTCTTGGTTTCCTCTGGCCTTCTTCCTTCCCAGATGCTCCCTTGTCTCTTTTTAAAAGCGTGCACACCTTAGTCCCACCTATCTCTGTCTTTGCCCAATCTTCAGGCCTCAGCATTTATTTAACCAATCAGAGTCAATTAAGTTACAGACAGCAAACAGGACCAATCAACATTTAGAATGTTTAACACCACCCCATCAGTTGAAGGTGTTGTTTCCCTAATTTCTTTCTTAGCCTGTTTATTATTTGTATAAAGGAGGACTACTGAGTTTTGTTTTGTTTTGTTTTGTTTTTTGAATTAATTTTATATCCAGCCACTTTGAAGGTGTTTATCAGCTGCAGGAATTCTCTGGTAGAATTTTTTGGGTCACTTATGTATACTATCTTATCATCTGCAAATAGTGATACTTTTTCTTCCTTTCCAATTTGTATCCCCTTGATCGCCTTTAGTTGTCTTATTGCTCTAGCCAAAACTTCAAGTACTATATTGAATAGATACAGAGAGAGTGGGTAGCCTTGTCTTGGCCCTGATTTTAGTGGAATTGCTTTAAGTTTTTCTCCATTTAATTTGATGTTGGCTATTGGCTGACTGTATATTGCCTTTATTGTGTTTAGGTATGGGCCTTGTATCCCTGATCTCTCCAAGATTTTTCACATGAAAAGGTGTTGGATTTTGTCAAACGATTTTTCAGCATCTAATAAGATGATCTTTTTTTTTCTTTCAGTTTGTTTATATGGTTGATTACATAGATGTATTTCATATATTCAACCACTCTGCATTCCTAGAAGGAAGCCTACTTGATCATGGTGGATGATGTTTTTGATGTGTTGTTGGATTAGGTTTACACATATTTTATTAGTTTTGCATCAATGTTCATAAGGGAAATTGGTCTGAAATTCTCTTTCTTTGTTCGGTCATTTTGTGGTTTAGGTATCAGGGTGAACTGGCCTCATAGAATGAGTTTGGCAATGTTCCTCTGTTTCTATTTTGTGGAATAGTTTTAGGAGTATTGGTACTAGCTCTTCTTTGAAAGTCTGGTAGAGTTCTTTGCTAAAACCATCTGGCTCTGAGCTTTTTTTGGTTGGGAGATTTGTAATGAGTGCTTCTATTTCCTTAGGGGTTATAGGACTATTTAAATTGTTTGCCTGACCTTGATTTACCTTTGGTAAGTGGAATATATTAGAAAAATCATCCATTTAATTTTGATTTTTTCAATTTTGTGGACTATAGGCTTTTGAAGTAAGACCTAATGATTCCTTGATTTTCCTCAGTGTTATGTTCTCTTTTCATTTCTGATTTTGTTAATTTGGATACTGTCTGTCTATCTTTTAGTTAGTTTGGCTAAAGGTCTGTTTATCTTTTTGATTTTCTCAAAGAACCAGCTCTTGGTTTTGTTGATTCCTTGTATTGTTCTCTTTGTTTTAATTAATTGATTTCAGCCCTGTGTTTGATTATTTCCTGTCATCTATTCCTCTTTGGTTTGCTTCTTTTTGTTCTAGAGCTTTTGGGTATGGTTGTAAGTTGCTAGTATGAGAACTCTCCAATTATTTTATGAAGGTGCTTAGTGCCATGAACTTTGCCTTTAGTACCGCTTTCATTGTGTCCCATAAGTTTGGGTATGTTGTGCCTTTATTTTCATTGAATTCTAGAAAATCTTTAATTTCTTTTTTCTTCCTTGACCCAGAGGTCATTGAGTAGAGAGTTGTTCAGTTTCCATGAGTTTGTAGGCTTTCTGTTGTTTCTGAAGTCAGCTTTAATCCATGGTAGTCTGATAAGATAAAAGAGGCTATTTCAAATAATGACCAATGATTATTTTGATGTTGGTGGTGGCAGTGTGTGTGCTTCTCCTTTTATTTTTGCTGGTGTGGGGTTATTCATTTCCTGTGTTTTCTTGGGTGCATTTAGCATTCTTGGATTGAGGTTTTCCTTCTAGTATCTTCTGTAGGGCTGGATTTGTAGATAGGTATTCCTTAAATTTGGTTTTGTCATGGAATATATTGTTTTCTCCATCTATGATGATTGAAAGTTTTTCTGGGTATAGTAGTGTGAGTTGACTTCTGTGGTCTCTTAAGAGTCTGCAAGACATCTGCCTAGGCCCTTCTGACTTTTAGAGTCTTTGTTAAAAGTCAGGTGTAATTCTGATAGGTCTGCCTTTTATGTTACTTGGTCTTTTTTCATTGGAGCTTTTAATATTTTTTCTTCTATACATTTAATTTTTTGATTATGTGGTGGGAGATTTTTCTTTTCTGGTAAGATCTATGTGGTGTTCTGTAAGATTCTTATAGGCTTATAAGGATCTCTTTCTTTAGGTTGGGGAAATTTTCTTCTATGATTTTATTGAAAACTTATGAAGACATTTAGCACTATGAACTTTCCTCTTAGCACTGCTTTCATTATGTTCCACTAGTTTGAGCAGGTTATGCCTTCATTTTCATTGAATTATAGAAAGTCTCTTGTATTCTGTAGATTTGCTTGTGTCTGTAGTTTCTGTTCTCTTCCCTAGGTTTTCCGTCTCCAGAATTCCCTCAGTTTATGCTTCTATTTCCATTTTTCAGATATTGAACAGTTTTATTCATTTCCTTCACCTGTTTGATTATATTTTCCTGTATTTCTTTAAGGCATTTATTCATTTCCTCTTTAAAGGCCTCTATCATCTTTGTGAGATTGAATTTAACATTATCTTCTTGTGCTTTGGCTGTGTTAGGATATCCAGGGCTTACTGTAGTACAATAGCTGGGCTATGGTGGTGCCATATTGCATTGGCTCTTGTTATGTTCTCATGATGGCCTTTAGACTTCTGGTTGTCCCTGGTATTGGCTGGTTGTTCCTGATACCTGCGGGATTCCTTGGAGAGGCAGGCAGAACCATGAGCCTGACAATGGAGCTCAGGAAACAGCATGATGCTCACCTCTGCTGGTTGTACCCCAGGTGGATCTGAATGTTCCTGGGGTCCCACAGGCCTCCTCAGGAATGCAGGCAGAGCTGTGGGCCAGATGATAGAGCTCAGGGGACAGTGCACAGTTCACCTCTGTTGGCTGTGTCTTAGATGGACCTTGCAGCAGGGGATTGCTCCAGTGGTTAGGGGGTCAAACCTGGATGTTCCTGGGGCCCAGCAGGCCTCCTTGGGAATGCTAGCAGAGCCAGATGACTAAATGGGCCAGATGATGGAGCTCAGGGGATAGTATGCTGGTGGGAGGAGGATAAAATTTGTTTTTAGCTTCCCCTGTCTCATTTCCAGTCTCCCATGGGATCAGTTGATTTTTTTTTTTTTAAAGAACGTGAAACATTTGGTTAACTGCTAATCTGCCTTTGTGTATTTTGTGTAGATTTACTTTGTGGTTATCATGTGGATTGCATAAGGCCTTTTAAAGTTATCAAAATCCAATTTGAATAGATGCCATATAACTTCAATTACTTAAAACATGTTTCTATAGAACTCTATGTTGCCCTTTCCTGATTCTTTCAAGAGTTGTCTCTTTGTCCTTGGTTTTTCAGTAGCTCAAATACATGTGTCAGGGTAAATCTCTTTGCATTTATCCTAAGAGTGGGTAATCATACCCAGTTTCTATTTCAAAAGCTTGACATAAGGGTTGAATTTTCAAAGTGCCTGGATTATCCAAATTGTGAACTCTCTTCCTTCTTCATTCCCTGCCTGGGATAGGGGCTTGAGCTGAGCTTAGGGATAAGGCCACATGAAAGCAGATGTCATATATGGACCTGAACATGGTGCCCTCAGCTCTTCTGTGGGCACATGACTTTGAATATCTTCATTTCCAAAGCAGCGCATCCCTAGGAATCAGCCATGAAGCCCAGGGCACAGGCCTGAAATGTCAGAGCTGGCAGTTACAACAAGATTGACAACAAAGCTGTGCCCTGCCAGGGAGGGGCCTCTGCCAGGACTGTAAACGGAGTCCAGCTTGGAGCAGGTCCAGATCCTCCCAAAGTACATAGAGCTGAGTAGTGGACCCAGTGGCTGGAGACCAGACAGCTGGCCATACTTGTTTTGTGGTTATCAGGCAGAGCTCTGGCCACCAGGAGGACCCCCGGAGGGGAGCCTAAGATGGGAGGAGAGGCCCCTGCACAAGATAACATCATCACTCCAACTCCTTTCCCCCAATTTTTTTTCTTTCAGTTCCCAAGGAGTCTGCAAATGAAGCTGGGTGCAGCAGCCCTTTGCTTGTGCCTCCTCGCAGCTGCTGTGTGGTTGGGCCTTTCAATGACAACTGAGTCCTCTGGAGGTGGGAAACCTGGAGGAGGAAAACCCGGAACAGGAGTATGTGTTGCTAAACCCTTGCCGAAGGAGGATGTTGAACTATGCAGGTAAATAGGGCAGGCAGGTTGGGAAAGGGTGACCTGGAGTGCCCATCTGGAACTAGTGTAGCTTAGAAAAAAACAATTAAATTATTTCCATTACTTACATTATGAAGTTATTTGGTTGGCGATTTTAATCCTTAACCCACCATTATAAATAAACACACAGACACCTGATGGATTTTATCAAGCCTTAGCCTCTATTGTGCAATCTTAGCCCATCTTATGCTAGCTTTTAATGCTATTCCCCAGATAAAACCCCCTTATATGCATACGTCCCCTTAGGCTGTTATTCTCCATGCTATGCTGATGTTCCAGGCCATGTGGAGCAATCTTTGTCCATCTACCCCATCTTGTCTCCTCCTTCCTGTCTTGGCTTCCTCCTCCCTATCTCTCTCCCTGCTTCAAAAGGCCACCACACCCTAGTCCCACCTGCCTTTCTTTTCTTTGCAGGCCTCAGCATTTATTCAACCAATCAGAGACAATGGTTGGTAAGCAAAGTAACAGACAGCAAGCAGGCCTCTGGGAGCAACTTACTAACATTTAGGATACATAACAGATCACTGCATCATCGTAGCCAGCTTTTGTGAGACCAGACATAAAGTCTGGAGACCACAACAGAGAGCGGTGCCGAGTGGAAGATCCTGTAGATTTACAGCTAGTCATCCAAACCCATCCAGAAAGCCCCCTTTCTGAGGGTTCCAACAAGCATTTTTACAAAAAGAAGCAACTGTAAGGAGTACTCATAATCAGAGGCTATCTTTCAATAGTAGGCCTCTGTATGTTTTGCCAGGAAGCCCTCAAGGGATTGCGGTCCCAGCTGGGGCTGAGCTTACCTTCATTCCTTCCTAAGGCACAAGATCCCCCAATTCTAGGTTGTTACCAGTTGCAGACCCTGGGGTTCTGCATTCTCCTCACAGTCTGTAGGTTAGAAATCTGAGTCTTCATTTTGCCAAACTCCTAGGCCACCCTGAGGTTTGCCTTCCCTTTGTCATTTTTCTGCCATCCCCCACCCCACCCCAGAAGCTGGTGGCTGAGGAAACTTGACATAAGGTAGAATCACTTTGGAAGAAGAAACCCTAATTGAGGAATTGCCTCTATCAGACTGGCCTGTGGGCATTTACATGATTAATGATTGATATGGGAGAGTCCACTGTGAATAGTGCTACCCCTAGGCAGGTAGTCTTGCTTCATACAAGAAGGCAAGCTGAGAAGGCCATGGAAATCAAGCCAGTAACCAGTGTTCTTCCATAGTCTTTGCTTCAGTCTCTGCCTCTAGGTTCCTGCCTTGGCTTCCTCCATGAGGGGGTGCAAAGGGTTAAAATGAACCCTTCCTCTCCCAAGTTAGTTTGGTCAGTGCTTCACCACAGCAACAGAATGAAACCTAGGAAATTTTCTAAACAGTACCACCAGCTAGGGATTGTGTGTTCAAACCACAAGACCTTTGTGAGAGGTAACCTTGGAAATAAAGACACCTTGTGGACATGTCAACCCTGAGGATAAAGTGATACCTTGTGTGCTGGAACTCTCCCTAGGAGACCTGCTCAACTCAGCTTCCAGCCTTGACCAGGGAGCCTGCTCCTCTTGTGGGGGTCTGGCAGGGAATTCTGGAATATTGGATTTAGTACTTAGAGGCATGAATCCATAAAGGAGAAATATTGCTTGTGTTTCAAGTGGAGATAAATTATCATTAAGAAAGATTTTCAGGGCATGGCGTTATCTACATCTTGTAGAACCTAGGCTCAGTCTCAGAACTGGAAGAACCATGGTTATCCATCTGACTTGGTTTGGCACCCTTCACATCTGCAACAAATGTGCATGGGAAGTCCTGTGAACTTCCCCATGATGGGAGCTTCTCCCAAAGCCATGCTGAAGACATCAGCCCTTCAGAAAACTTGTTCACTCCCAGGCTTAGGGCTCTTCTTCTTTTTTTTTAATTGAAAAAAATTTATTTTGTGAATTTCTCATCATGCACCCTGTTCCCACACATCTCCCACCTCCCCCCAGTCCCATCCTCCACCCTTGCAATCTGTCACAGCATAAAAAATAAAATCTCATTGTGGAAGCTGCAGTGTATCTCAGTATATCCCACAATATTCCCCTTTGTTCACATATTCTGCTTGCAAATGTTCATTATAATGACTCCTTGGTCTGGTACAAGAACCCTGGTTTCCACTATTCAGTCAGTACTGGAACCTCACTGGAACTCCTCTCAGATATGCTGTAAGTGTCCTGTGTCATGGAGATCTTGCAGTCCTGGATTGTGGAACTGGCCTCTTCTTGCACTCCAGCAGTTCATCCATAGGGTAGATGTTGGGGTGGGCCAACTCAAAGCCCTGGTTCTGGACCTGCAACTCCCACTTGCATGGCCAGTTCTACTATGGAAAGGTGCAGGGCCTGCTCTCCCAAGTGCTGCAGCATGTGAGGGGCAGGGACAGCTCTCCTGCTCTTGTGACCCCACCTGGGCCAGATGTCCCGTCACCTAGGGTTCTTCTTTAACTTCACCCAGTTTCTCTTCATTTTGTTTAGGGGACTGCACAAGACAACTACAAGTTCTCTCTTATTAAAGAAAAAAAAGCCATTTTTTATGTGTATGTAAGTTTATAAACACCTTGTGATCCTCCCATGCTCCTTGGCATGTCTTTAATTAATTAATTAATTAATTTTTATTTTACATTGGTGTTTTACCGCATGTATATCTATCTGTGTGAGGATGTCTCATCCTTTGCCTGGAACAGGAGTTACAGACAGGTGTGAGCTGCCACATGGGTGCTCGGAATTGAACCCGGATCCTCTGGAAGAGCAGTCAGTGCTCTCAACCACCGAGCCATCTCTCCAGCCCACCTCCTTGGCATATATTATGTGAAGCAACATGCTGTCTTCCCATTCTGGGCTAGCAGTGCCCTATGGAGGAGATGGGTAGGTAACAAGGAGGCAGGACTACTTCCTAGATCCCCTGGCAGGCAGGCCCTGTCAAGCAGTTTCCCTGGCTCTGAGCCTATCTAATAAGCAAGGCTGCTGACCTCAGTTGTTTAACAAGGGGAGGCCTGCCATGGGATGGGGAGGCGCCTCTGTCTTCAACTTACCACCTTCTGACCTTCAGTTTTCCCCAAGCCCCTGCCATGTGCAGACTGTCCCTCTCTGTCTCCCTCACATCTTGCTAGCTGCAATGAATAGTAGCAGAGAGAGAAGTAACTCAAATAGTCTTTAAAACACTGCTATGAATAAAAATGAAAAAAAGGAAACTCACCCCTGCTTGGTGTTGGTGGTGCACATCTTTAATCCCGGCACTTGGGGAAGCAGAGGCTGGAGGAGCACTGTGAATTCGAGGCCAGCCTGGTCTACAGAGCAAGTTCTAGGACAGCCAGGGCTACACAGAGAAACCCTGTTTCAAAACAACAACAACAAAAAAGTGAAAACAGATAACCCATTCTCTAAGATATCTTAAAAAAAAAAAAAAAATCACCACCAACAACAAAACTGCCCAAGCCATGCCATCCAATAAGAGTGCCTCACATGTGCAAAAAAGTTAAGAGAAACAATGCTCCCAAAGTGTTGGCTTGACCAACTCATACTGCTTCTTCCACCCTCTGGGACCACAAGCGACCAAGTCTAGGTGGTGGGAGTTCCCACCACCAAAGCATCGTACCGTGCTTGGTTTACTAGCTGCTATGGGCCCAGCTGCCTTTGTCCAAATCTGAACCTCTGGAGCTGCTGAAAGTATGGGGAGCCAGTGGGAGGAAAGATCATGTGGGGCTCACTAGAAGGCTTCCCCTGGCCTCTCCTCACTCCATTCTGTAGGAGCTCTCCTGAAGATATGATCCTCAAATGACATTCTCCCTGGATGTCCTTCAGGTGTCTCCTCAGCAGGGCATGGTGGATTATTGTGAGTAGGCATTGTCCACTCAGGGACTAGCTCAGCTGTACTGGGCTACTAAGAAAGGCTGGGAAACCACAGCACCTCCTCTTTGTGTGATAAGAACGTTCCAACAAGCTTTGGTCTAATGTCCCTATTCGCTCAATTCAATTAATTTTCAACTTCATTGGCAGGTTTCACATCTGTGGATTCAACCAGTCATAAACTGGGAATGTTTGATGGGGGGATTACCTCTGATTCAGGTATGGTCAGTCACACATTTGTAAGCCAAACACTCAGAAGGTTGAGGCATGAAGATAAGAGTCCAAGGGCAGCCTGGGCTATATAATATAGCAAGACCCTGTCTCAAAAAGAAAAAGGGAAAAAAGGCAGAGACTATGGTGGTATAGCTCAGTGGTAGAGTGCTTTCTGGTATGTACAAATACCTGGGTACCACACACACATAACCATATGCATACACACATGCATACATATGTATGCACATATACATGCATACACATAAGCAATATACACATAAACACATGTATACACACATCCATAGATATACACATATAGACACTTCCACACATATATGCATACATGTAACCAGACCTATTGGCTTCTTTATTGGGTTCTTTTTCCTACCTCCCTACACTATGGCTATCCCTTCCAACCCCTCAACACTAGGTAGAAGGGAAAAGGGGCATCAATATGATTAGGCTACTTCCTGATGATTAGGGATGTCAAGTTCCTTGGGGCAAATTTGATCTTCATTGTCAGGATGTCTCCAACCAGCGACCAGAAATAAGCAAACAGCAACAACACCAGCGACAGCAGGAGGGACAAACTGGGGCAGCAAGGGAAACAGCAGCCACCACTGCCTCTCTTGGAGCTCTCGCATTTATACCCTCTCAAGAGTCCTCCAAATTCCAAATGCAAACTATCTTCAGCTGGCAAAAATCATGACCCTGCCAGAGCATGAGACAAATTATAATCAGCTGCTGTGGACAATCTGAAGCAGCCCCTTATCCCACACCCAGAATTAAAACAAAAACATATTCCCAACATAACTGGGTTTTAAAAGAAACCGTAATTCTCACTACACTTTCCCCTTTCTGTTTTTAGTTATTAGTTATACTATGTTTAGTGAGAAATTATAAACAGAGACATTTAAACTAAATGCTTTGCAAATCAGTGGTCAAGGTTTTCAGGACCTCTCTTGCTCAATTATAATCTTTATAAGTTTTAATGATATCCACAGCTTTTCATCTCTTGTGGAAACAAAACCAAGTTACCAACACAAAACTATTGCAGGCTTCCATTTTGATGTTAACACATCCTTACAATATATAGGCTACTTTAACTCCCATCATTTTTTTTCTATAACCCAGTGTCTCTCAGTTGCTGTTGTTGCTTTTTCATTAACATTCAGAAAGTTTGGAGTTAACAGAGCACTATTTAGTCTATCCCTGGGGGTCTTTACTCTTTTTGTTTTATAAGCATTTCCTTTAAAGTGTGATTAGATCTTTCTACAACTACTTGTCCTGTATGATTGTGTGGTACAGCCATAATATGCTTTATATTATAATATGCAAAGAACTGCTTCATTTTACTAGAGATATATGCAGGGGCACTGTCGTCTTAACTTGTACAGGTATCCCCATGATAGCCATCACTTCTAGTAACTGTGTAATTACAGAATCAGCCTTTTCAGAACACAAATCAGTTGCCCATTGAAACCCAGAATATGTATCAATGGTATGATGTGCAAACTTTAGTTTTTCAAATTCTGCAAAATGATACACATCCATGGGCTAGATTTTATTTCTTTTGGTACCCCTAGGGTTACTTCTAGCAGGTAATGGAGTTTGGTTATACAAATAAGTAGGATATTTTCTTATAATTTCCTTGGCTTTGTTGCAAACTGATAGAATTTTTTTCTTTAAACCTTTACTGTCAACATGGTGTTTTTCATGAAAATTTGAGGCTTCTAACACATTTCCTACTATTAACTGGTCAATTTCATCATTTCCTTGTGCCAATGAACCTGGCAAACCTGTACGAGACTGAATATGGGTCCAACTGAATATCCAATATACATTGGATAGTTTCTATTTCTGATTGCCTGTTGAAGTTCCATAAATAACAAGGTTAGTTCTGAATTATGAGGAAAAAAATTCAACAGCTTATATATACAAAACAACTCTTTCTGTATATTGAGAGTCAGTAATTATATTAAGAGATTCAGAAAAATCTAATAATACCAGAACGATCACATACAGCTCTGATTTTTGAACTGAAGTATATGGACTTTGAATTACTTTGCTTACTTTGTCTGACTTACAGTCTGCTATTCCCAACTTATTTTCATCAGTATAGAATGTACGTGCTTCAGGAACTGGAGTTCCCTTTCTAATGCATGGGAGAATCCAATTTATTCTTTTTATAAACTGAAGATGCTTGCTTTTAGGATACTTGTAAATGTCTCCCAAATAGTTACTACAAGTTCTTTACCAGTCTCCATCAGTTACCCATAATGACCCAATCCCAGCATTCGTATAAGGGACTACAATTTTGGCTGGGTCTGCTCCTGACAATCGATGTAGTATTATTTCACCTGTTATGATTAAATCAGAAACATTTTCTATGTAAGTCTTTAATTTTTTACTTTTGTTTGTGTGGTAAGAAAATTTATTTCATAATGCTGTCTTCCCTTTGCATAATGAGCCCAGTACGAGAATGAATTGAAGGCAAAATAACCAAAATACAAATCTAGTTTAAGATCTATTAGATCCACATATGCACCTCGCAGTCTCTGTTCTACCAGAGCGAACTCTCTTTCTGCTTCAGCTGTTAACCCATCCTGAATTGTTTAAGTCCAAATCTTCTTGTAATGTTTGAAACAAATTTGTAACCGAACTTTTAAATTATTATTTAACACTTATTTATTTATTACTAAATTCACTTATAACAAACACCAACAATTTCTTAACTATTAATCCTATAAATTCCTACAACCCCTTTAACCTATCCACTAAACCTATTGATAATCATAACAACTACTTTTATAACCTTTTAGAATGATACAGTCTCTGGGGCAGGTCCTCAGTCGTCAGGAACACAGTCTTTGTTGTAGATTCTTTAACACACTTAGCAGTCCTTTTTCTGGATCTCTCAGATGCAGGTTCCTCAGGGTTTGTTGGTTATTGCAGTCTCACCTTAAATAATGCTTCATGCTTTCTGTGGGAGACCCCAGCCGTCTGCAGGCCAACTTACTTCTTTTGAATCAGGAACTCAGCTGCTCTGCCTCAGTCCTTAAAGCTAGGCACCGTTTCCTTTAGGCCACTGTTTGGACAGGTCAAACCCCTCTAGGCAAAAGCTGAGCCACAGGGTCCAGTCCTTGGCCTTTTGGTGTCTTGCTCAGGCTTTCTTTGCTCACCGGCTTCTTTCTGCTTCAGGGAGAAAGCTGGCCATCAATGGCCAGCCGTTTTTTCAGCAGGACTCTTGGAGCTCTCTAGCATCAGGGGCCTCTTCTCTTCTGGGCTCCACGCACTGTCCTCAAATAGGAGGAACTCTGTTTCAGCTTAATTTGGGCTCCACCCACTTAGCAGCTGAAAACAATGTCAGGCCAGATACTTTGTTTCTTCAATTCTATTGAGTCTTTCCTGTTTTTGCTGACTTCATGCTTGTTTTTCAGTCTATTGAGTCTTTCCTGTTTTTGCTGACTTCATGCTGATAATGCTCTTCAGGCCCCGAATTAAGAGACAGTATCAGAAACTCCTATATATTTTCTAAATCTAATTTATCTAACCCCTACACAAATTACTTAACTTAATCCAATTATCGGCCATAGCCAATTAATATCTCACATTAATTTTTGAAAAGCATTAAGAGTTTGCAACTGATCTCTACAGATATGTACCTTTTCTGATTGAATTTTTTGTTGACTTATTCTATAACCCAAATAGTTAATAGAGTCTCATTTTTGTATTTTTTCATGAGCAATCTGTAACCCACAGCATGGCATAATTCTTTGTGTTTCCTTAAACATTTTTTCTGAAGTATCTGTGTCAGAATCAGTCAACAAAATATCATCCATATAATGATAAATAATGGATTGAGGAAATTATCTATGAATTATTTCTAGGGGTTGTTGTACAAAATATTGACATAAAGTTGGACTTTTAACATTCCCCATGAAAGCACTTTCTACAAATATCTTTTTGCTGGGCTGCTATTATTATAAGTAGGTACTGAGAAAACAAAAGTTTCCCTATCCTCCTCCTGCAAGGGGAAAGCAATCTTTTAAATCAATTACTATCATAGGCCATGACTTAGGTAATAATGAAGGTAAAGGCTGTAAAAGGACCCATTGGTTGAATTACTCTATTCACTGTTCTTAAATCTGTTAACATCATCCATTTTCCTGATTTATTTTTTTATGGCAAAAACGGGGGAATTCCATGAGCTGATAGACTCTTGTATATGTTGAGCCTCCAGCTGCTCTTGTACAAGCTGCTTAAATGCCTGTAGTTTTTCCCTAGTTAAGCCCCATTGCTGTACCCACACAAGTTTGTCAGTCAACCATTTTATGGGCAGGGCCATTGCACTTCAGCAGTGCCTCCCCCCCTTCCCTTTATAAGTTTGGAAACTCAATCCCTGTGATGTCCTGTGTTTGGACAATTGGCACAGCGTGGGATTGTTTTTGATGACATACATCAATACCTTCCCCCAGGAGCATCTACCATTTCACCCCTAATTTCATCATGTGTTGTCTCTGGGATTACAGAAGTATTAATTAGAGTACCCCATTGTTGTAAAAGATCCCTTCCCTATACATTTATGAGTATGTCAGTCACATAAAGTCTTAATTTCCCTGTTTGACCTTCTAATCCCACACATTTAACCCATCAGATACTTTGTTTTATTTGAGATAATTTTCCAATCCCTATAAGCCTTCTGAAGTTACCATTCTGAATTCCAACATTTTTGGGAAATTATAATCAGATCAGCTCCTGTATCCACCAAACCTTCTATTTCAACATCATTTACTTGCAATTTTAATTTTGGCCTCTGATTATTAACCACTGTTTGCCAGAACTCATGTTTTCCAGTACTTCCAAACCTTCCTGTTCTTTCTGCTGGACTGGCTTTGCCCTTCATGTAGGGAAACAGTAACAGCTGAGCAAACCTATCCCTGTGTTAACTTGCATCTCTTTTTTACATAGGCCATAATTTTAATTTCTCCTTAGAAGTCCTTATCTATACTTCCTGGATGCACAATGAATCATTGGGAAGTTAATCTACTTCCCCAAGGTCATCCCTACTGTCCCTGAGGGCAAAAGACCATAAACTCCAGTGGTTATTTTGTAACATTGAATTTTTAGTGATAGGGCAAGAGATTTATCTGTGACCAAATCTGCATGAGAGTGGCAATACTTAGTTGTGCTTTTTCTGCCTGCTTGTTATCTCCTGGCTCACCAGAAGGAAATGGTTTATATTTTTTGCTGCAGGGCCTTGAGCTGGGCCCTTCATTTTGTTTCCCCGATGGCAAGAAATTGCCTTGGATTTCCCTCATGGGCCTACACTCATTGGTCCAGTACTACCACTTGCCACAATATATACAAACCCTGGGAAGCCTAGACATTCTTTCTGGTCTATAATTTGAGAACCCATTGCCACTAGAAATGGCTTGTTCACTTCTCTGGTAGAAAGTACCATATTTCTCAGTTAATGCACTGAGAATTTTGATATCTGATGCTTTTGGCAGCTTGGTCACAGTTTCTTTGTAAATCACTGAATTTACCACAATTAAAGCACCAGGTATTTTGGTATTGGAGACCCTTAGCAATAGCTTGTCCTGTGATATTAGAATGACTCTCATGAGAGCCAATATCAGTCTTGTCCCTTATCAACTTGTACATTAGTCTAATAACACTTTTACATTAAGTATTCACATTCTTATTATCTATCAAAACATGTCTCATGGGCTGGAGAGGTGGCTCAGAGGTTAAGAGCACTGGCTGTTTTTCCAGAAGTCCTGAGTTCAATTCCCAGCAACCACATGGTGACTCATGGCCATCTACATTGAGATATGTTGCCCGGGCATATATGTAGAGCAAATACTGTATACATAATAAATAAATAAATAAGTAAATAAATAAATAAATAAATGTTTAAAAAAAAACCTGTCTCACGTCAGGGTCTGATATGACTATTTTGAAAGCTGAAACCAATCTTTGCACGAAATCTGTGATGGATCCCCCAGAACCTTGTAAAATATTAATAAATGAGGTGGACCTTTTCCTGGGCTCCTCAACTTTATCCCAAGCTCTTAGAGATGCTAACCAACATTGCTCTATAACAGCATCATCAAATTGAATCTGTTCTTATAAATCAGAGTACTGCCCTTCACCAAGCAACTGATCTTTGACGACCTTCATTCCCCTTGCTCTATTTCATTATTCAGTATTTGTGGCTTCCTCCTTCCACCAAGTTAACCATTATAACTGCTGTTACCAGACTTTTCCAGTCTTGGGGAATAACTCTATTTTGATTAGCCCAGTTACTTAATATTTGTTTTACATAAGGGGAATGTGTTCTTTAGGAAATCATAGCCTCTTTAAAATGCTTCAGATCTATAGGATGTTAAGTTATCTCATCATAATCATAATCAGCACCATTAGCAGGCATGTGCTGTACAATTATTGGGAAAACCAATAGTGATTTTGTAATACCAGACCACCTCTCTTCTGGTGGCACAGTTGGCTCAAGATTAACTCTTTCTCTCAAAATGGGCTGTTTTTCTTTAACCCTGTTACCCTGCATGGCCTCCCTCTCTTCCCAGCCCCACACCTGACTCCCCACCTTGCCCAGGGGCTGCTGAGACTTGAAACCAAAGGTGTGCAGCACGAGGTGGGGCCACCATCTGCCTTCTGTCCTGGTTTGCTTTCCTCTTTCATCCTGCAGGAAGCTTCCACTCTCTTGTTCCTTCGCCTGGCCTGCACCCCTTTGTTTTCCTTTTTCTGGCACTATTTGTTTCCCCAGCACTTCCACCTCTACCCTAAATTTTTTCAGTTGCACAGCCAACTCTGCAACCTTTTCAAAAATGAGAGAATAGAGTGGCTTTTTTGACTTTCCCATTTTATCCATATTTGTTTCTCAGATTCCTTTATTTCCACTTGCAAATTTTCAAATTGCTCAGCCATTCTCCCAGCCTTTCTTTGAGATAGAATATAGGAAGAGGTAGAAAATCCTCTCTAGGAGGGTAGTGGAGGAGAACCCAGTGGCAGCAGCTACAATAAACCTTTTGCTGACATCATGAAAAAGAATATTCAACCTTCATCTCCTGCCATTTCCTTTATAGCATTAAAAATTGGATTTCCCATTCTGCCTAGGCCTACATCTGGGTGCCACTTGTTACCAGATTTTTTGACTACTTTATTGGGTTCTTTTTCCTATCCCTTCCAACCTCTAATACTAGATAGGAGAGAGAGTTAGAGGGGAAAGGAGGCATTCATAATATTAGAATACTTTCTGCTGACTGGGGTGTCAAGTTCCTTGGAGGGAGAAGCAAGTTTGATCTTTATTGCCAAGTTATCTCCAACCAGCCACCCAAAATCCAGCCATACAGCAACAAACAGCTACAGCTGCAGGAGTAACCAGGTGCTCTTGAATTTATACCTCTCAAGAGTCTCTAGAATTCCAAACATAAACTATCCTCAGCTGGCAAAATCAGGTGCATGCCAGAGCACCAGGCAAATAAATTATAGTCAGTTGCTGTGGACAATCTGAAGCAGTCCCATATCCCACACCTGGTATTAAAACAAAAACGCATTCCCAGCATAACTGGGTTTTAAAGGAAACCAAAATTCTCACCACACACACATTGCTTAGGTATTTACCTTGTATAGCCGTTGGTCTTCACTTCCTAAGGGATACTGTGGCTTTAGCAATTTTACTGTGTGTATCAGAAACAATAGAGAAATGATCTAACTACACAGAAAGACCTGTGTGTGCTAATGCAGACATCATACCACTTTCTCGAGGGGTTCACACACTTGAGAGTGTCTGTGGGTTGGGGGTCCTGGAACCAATCTGTGGCATACCAAGGATGACTGTGTTCTTTCTGGGCCACTCGCAGCATGCTGGGCTTTGCTCCACCCAGTGGACCACTGCTGTGTCTTCACCCCAACATCTTCTATGAAGTAGGCACTGTCCCTGTCACAGGCAAGGAGATCTAGTACAAAGATGTCAGGTAACTCTTGGGTCACACAGCTAGTTAGAGGCAGGTTTCAAATTTAATTCCATGCAGTTCTGCATGCCCAGCAGTGCTAGGCTCCAGCCTTGGGAGCCGAGGGTTGGCTGAAACGCTGGCACCAAGTGACTGCCTTCCTCTCTCCATAGGAACCTTGACGTTTTCTACATGGAGGTGGGGAACATCAGCTGCAAAATTGTTCCTCAGTGTAATGGATACAGACAGAAGATCACCATATGGCCCCTGCCGACAGTCAAGTTCCCCTCAGCCACAGATGTGAGTGAGTTGGATCGGCTGAGGGAGAAGTGTGGGGTCCTGATTGGCCTTTAGCTCACTGTTCTTGGGGACTTAGAACCTCGTGCAGAGCCCCCAGGGTTAGTTTTTTGGGAATCAGGCAGCCATTGCTTAGAACAGTGGTTTCCAACCTTCCTAATGTTAAGGCACTTTCATATAGCTCCTAATGTTGTGGTGACCCCCAATCATAAAATTATATTTGTTGCTACTTCAAAACTGTGATTTTTACCATTGTTATGAATTGTAATATAAATATCTGATATGCAGATGGTCTTAAGGTGACCCCGGTGAAAAGATATTTGACCCAAAGGGATCAAAACCAACAGGTTGAGATCCACAGTCTTAGAAGTTGTGTCTTTCCTACAGTGGTCCCATGGCTGAAGCCCTGGGTTCTTGCAGTATGAGATATAGCCTTCTGGTGCTCAAAATCATCTAAAATAGAATGCCAAAAGTATTTTAGGAATTGGAAGTAACTACTTCTTTTCCTGGGATGTAATTGTCAGTACATGTTCTGGAAGATTCCTTGGGCTTGAAGGTCTAGAAAGCCTGGGGACAGGTCATGCAAATGGGAAACAGGGAAGTGGGAAGTTCCCTATTTCCTTCTCCTGGTTAATTTTTCCCCCATTTGTTGTCTCCTGGACCAGACAGGGCCCACAGAGCATCAGTGGCTGAGGCGGCCTCTTGCACTCTGGTAGGCAAGGGTGGTACTGTTACAGACCTACAAGGCCTGTGATATGACACGTCACAAGCCAGTGGACAGAAGGGGCTGACCCTTCTATGCAGTAGCATAGGGAGGGACTGTGGGGTCCTTTCTCCCTCCCTGTGCCACCCTGCACAGGCCCTGTGCTGCCCTGGCCCAGGCAGATAGTGGCAAGGTAGTACAGACCTGGAAAGGCAGGTAGCCTGGGTAGCAGCATCACCACGCTCATGTGGGTGGGTCTGGTCTGTTTGTCTCCCTCCAGGTACTTTTCACTATTGGAGACCAAATGGATTGTGGCATCTCACAATTGGATGTGGCTCACAATTGATGTGAAGCTGTGCTGGCTAAGCCATCCTCCGAGCAATTTTGATAGTACACAACCTTTCCAGTATGCAGTATTTCCTCCAGGAGACTGAGCAGCAACACACACACACACACACACACACACACACACACACACACACACACAGCAACACACACACACACACACCCACCCACCCACACACACACCCACCCGCCCACCCACCCAGGCTCTTCCTCCCTGGAGACCTCAGCCAGTGTCATGCCTTTGAGAAACCAAGAGGAACAGAGAAAAAAAATAACTGCTGTTGCTGTACTGGGCAAGATCTCAGCCCCACCCCCATAAAAGTCCACCTTATGCTACAGAAAGCAACATATCCCTGTAGGATGGGACCTTTGGACTCGCCATTAATTCACTAGTTCATTAATCCCAAGGGAGCCTCCCACTCTGTGTTGCTGTTGCTGCAGGGGTCCACTAGATGGAAGTGTAGACTGCCAAGCTCCTGATCTCCCTTGAGGGAGGAATTAGTGGCCAATTAGGAGTCTAGTTTCATTTGGTTTACTTGATATCCTGGGGCGTGGATGCTGAACTGAGAAGTGGTGATGTCTTCCATGTCCTGAAATCTACTGTCTCAGCCTGGTGGTGAGGGGTTGAAGTCAGAGAAAAGAGACTTAATTCAACTAAGGGGAATCAAGACTCACAAAGGAAGGTTTGGTGGAAGCAGGGGGCAGAAAGAAAACAGGAGTGTTGTACTAATGCAGACCTAGTGCTTTCTGAAAATGTAACAGATCCACGAGAAGGCAAAGCCAGGGGTATCATACGCACTGAGGGCCACTTCATGCTGGGTCCGGTTTATACTGAGGTCCACTCAGTTCATCAAGTCTGTGAACTAAGTGTTTGCTTTTATAAAGGGGTCAGTGGTGAGTACCAGGGTCCTAAATGGACATGCTGCTAGTTCCAGACCAAATAGTGGCTCCGGTTCTCTACACTAAACCCCCAAAGGGGGATCAGGAGCTTCTTGTGAGAAGGGGTGGGGAGTAGATGGGGGAAGGGCTGTTCTGATGAAGGTAAGGATCTAGCCAGTGCTGAACTGGGCAGTGGCAGTACCAGGCTCAACACCTAGGTCTGTCCAACTCTAGAACCCTGGGCTCCAGGGGTTGATCACTGCCAAGGGCTCGGAGGAGGATTTGAGGGAGGGGGTGCTGAAGGCAAGCACCTCTGGTGAAAATGGAAAAGAGGTAGGAAGGACAGCAGGGACCATCCCTTAAAGAAGGTGGTGGCTGGAGCTTCCTTGAAGGGCTCAAGGGAAGAGAGCTGTAGAGAAACAGGTAGAGCCAGAGAGAAAGAGTTACCATATTGGAACAGGATACCTAAAGAGCAGGACAGGGGTGGGAAGGACTTGATTCTTCAGCTAGAGGAGGAAGACATTTCCTCAGAGTCCCCAGGGTTGATGGAAAAAGGCAAGAGCTGGCACAAGGCTTAGTGGAAACAGCACCTCATTTCCAAAGTGGCTGAATTTACATCACCAAATTGACTACTACCTGGGGACTTGCCCTGGGAGATCCCACCCCTTGAGGCCTTGGCAGGAGTGCCTCAGGCATGAGGCAGACCTCTGTGCCCCTGTGAGGGGTTCCTGCCCCTACACACCTTTGCATACACACTTCACATCTTTGAGCTTTACTTCTTCCTCCAGGAAGCCTTCCCTGACTGATGGCTCTGAATCCCACTTTCCATTCTTGCTGATAATGTCTTGCTCCCAGCTCTTTAAGTGTCTCCTTCCTTCTAAACAGAGCATCTGCACTCCTTCTGTTGCTCACTGACATCTTGTATCACAGCTACCACCTTGTAAACACTGAATCATTTTCAGTCCCTGCTGACATGGGCAGGTCCTGTGCTGGCTGACTGCCAGGAATCAATGAGTGATGGATAGATGGATGGGTGGACAAATGGACAGGTGGACAGATGGATAAGAAGGTGGATAAATGGATGGGTGGACATACCAGATGAATATACAGATGGACAGGTATATGAGTGAGAAGGATGGATGATGGATGGATGAACATGTGGATGGATGGATGTGCGGATGGATGGGTGAGTGAGTGAGTGGGTGGATAGATGGATGAGTGACAGGTACAAAAACACTCCCTGGTGTATTCGCTATGAACAGTAAGCCCCATTGCTTGCCCATTAAGCTATTTGGAATCCTCAGCACTGAAGGGAAGCTGTCGAGACCAGAGGCTTAGGAAAGTATTCTCTGCCCAGGTGGAGCTGGCTAGGAGTGGGAAGGAGAAGTAGGAAGGGATATGGAGAAACTCACAGGTCCTCAAAAAAGCAAAGGAATTTAGGAAACAGAATGCGTCCCCATGTGATCTGAGACTGATTGCTGAGGGCCAAGAGCGAGCTGGTTAGTGGATGCCTTTCTTTCCTGGTGTTCCCTCCCCTGGTGTTCCTTCTGACAAACATTAAGTGTCCAACCTTTTAAAATACATTCCATTCTCCAGCCAATGAAAACTGAAAAGCCCTGAGAAGCATCTTGACTGTGACTTATTCTTCACCTTAAATTTAACCAGCTGGAATCCTTTTGAAAGGAACAAATTGCCCTTAAGTGGGGAATATGTGCTGCACCAGGGGATCAGAACAAAAGCCACAGTCCTCCGTCCTGTTGTCCCTTACTTTACCAATCAGGATCCTGAAAGCAAGTGACCCTGAATGTTCTCCAGAGCCACTCTGGCATATGCCCCCTGCCACCTGTGTCTGTGTCCCTAGGGACCACCTCCTTGCCCACACTGTGGAGACAGATTTCTTAAGGGCTAGCAATCTGGAGCCAGGCACAAGGGGCAGGCAGCTGCAGACAGCCTTCAGGAGTGCTCAGATCTCACAGACTTCCCCACCCTCCTCTTTCCACACAGAATAGGAGTGTGGGGCCTGCTACAGTCACAGAAGAATTCACACTGGGCTTCAGAAACCCTGGATAATTTGGGGCAGAGTGGCTCCTAGTGGACGGAACAGCTTTATGGGGCCTGAAAGCAGACCTTCCGAGTAAGAGTGGGGGTGGGTGGGAGGTGGTGCACATCCATACAAAGGCTGCTGCCTGTAGGCATTTGCTCAAGGGTCTGTGACCACGCAAGCTAGCCATGTTAGCAACCTAAGATGATTCACATTCTGTGTGCCTAGCACCATGTAAATTCAGGCTTAAGGATAGAAAGACACCATCATAGATCTTCCAGAATAAGTGGAAGGGGCAGGCTGGTAGCAGAGGGATACAGGGTACCTGTGGGCCGTAACTAGTGAGGGACAGGCAGCAGCTGGAATGGCCGTGTGGTAAAGTAAGATATGGGAGGCAGCAAGGCCCTGAGGTGGAGCCTGAATTTTACCTTGAAGCCTCCCTCTCATGTTTAGGCTGGGGACTGTGAGCAGCTTTGGAAGGCAAGGTCACTGTGGCAACGAACAGGATGGGGGAGGGGAAACTGAAGGAATGCTAGGGCAATGGGGAAAGAGAAGTCAGGGTGGTGGGATTCATGAGTCTGTGTCTGTGAAGATATCAGGAGAAGGGGAGAGTGGGTGGGAGCCTTAGGTTTCTGGGAGACATGGGCAGGTGGGCTGGAGTGAGACTGAGTACCCGATTTACTCACTTTGAGAACGCAGGCAGCATTGTTTATAATCATGCCTGGATAAAGTCTCCTTGGGCACAGTCCCAGTACGCTGCGACTGATCCTAAGAATGGCACCTTCACCAAGCAAGGGATACAAAGGAAGCCTTAGCTCTCCAGGGCAGCACCTGGCACCAGCAAGTTCTGTTGTTCAGCATCCAAGGACCTTTGTGGAACAGAGGCAGCTGCAGACAGACACACACCCATGTCTGACTAAGGTGTTCAGTGCCCAGGCCCAGGGAAGTCTGTAGAGGATGCCGCTCTCTTGCTCTCAAGGAAAGGATATGGCAAGCTTACTAGGTGCTGGCCAGAGGTGTCAGGTTAGACAGGTGGCAGAAAAATGTGCCTTGGTCCCAAGCACAGGGAGTCCTCGGTAACCCTCATGAAGGGACTAGGGAGAAAATGTGGAGTAGGCTGGTTACTCACATCAGTTGGCCAAGAGGAAAAGACACCCAAGAGTGCTTAAATCTGCCGTAACAGAAATAGGTAGGACAATGCCAAACTGAGGAAGAAAAGCCCAGTCACGGTCCTACTGGAAACATTTGCATCAAAAGAGATGGGGAGTAGGGGGTCAGAGAGGACTTTCGGTGGCCCCATGTGCCTTGGAACTGACCCGGTCAGTAGAGGCAGGAACTCCAAAAGGGCCAGGAAGTGGAAGAGGAGGAACCCAGCTCTGAGGTGAGGGCCCTGAGCGCTAGAGTCCACCCAGCAAAGCCTCAACTCCAGGGCATAGAAATGATGTGTGATAGTATCCTGGAAACGAACAGTAGGGCTCTGGGCACAAAACACAGAGATGCTCATGCTGCTGGGAGAGGAAAGGAAGGGGAAGAGGAAGATGGTGGGAGGCAGTAGCAGAGGGGAGGGATCATGGTGTCCTTGTTCCCTGGCTTCCCTTGGTAAAGGAGGGAATCCCATCACCCTAGAACAGCAGCCTGAGAGCAGAAGGTAATGTATGACAGGGTGAGGGGACCACCAGCAGGAAGGCCACCACCAAATCAAGCAATGGCTTAGGGAAGAACTGATGAGATATGACCTTTACTCACTCACTAGTACCTAACCAGAGTTTAATGAATGGCACCAAATTGTACTGGGTGTTATTACAAGAGCAGTTTGTCTTCTGAAAGGCAAAAGGTTCAGGAGAAAGGCACCACTCTCAGAGACTGTGTGGTGGAGGAGGCAAGAGGTAGGAGCCCATGAGGATGGGACTGTAGCAGTAGGGGTGCCAACAAGCAGAATTGGATCCCAGTGGGCAGATGAGGCTGGGAACATCATCCATAGATGGGGATGCATCCAGGAGACTCTGCTCAGGCGTCACTCACTTCTTAGCTCCAGTAGTCCAACCTGTCTGCATCCCACTTCAGCCTAGGCCACATATTCATCAGTTGTTGGGGGCAATTCTGAACCCAGCAGAGCCAGGTGGTGATGAGAGGACCAAGAAATCCCCAAAGCTAACAGGTGGAATAAGTAGCCCTGGACAGCAGACAGGCCCATTGATCTTTCACACATAAAATCTTATCTCTGACATCTACCCTGAGAACATCCCCTAGTGTTTATGCCAAAATCAGGGTACCATTCACTCATTGATCCATGCATCTGTCCATGTGCCCATCATTCATTCGTCCTATCCCTGCATCCATTCACATCTCAGTTTTTCCAACCATTGGCCCGAACCAATCTTGATTGGGGTTTGTGTTCTGCAACTCCTGCCAGACATTGTTTCAGGAGCAAGGGATGCAGACAGCACATCCATGCCCTGCCTGGCTGTCTTGGAACAGTAAGGGTTCTCACCACAGCTATTGTGTGCTCCTTAAACACTGAAAGTTGAATGGAAGTCATAAAAACCAGTCACAGTGGGGCTGGGAATATAGATCCCTACACCCCATGTGTAATGGGTTAGGGTTAGGTATGTAATGGTACGCCTGTCATCCAAGCAAAACTCAAGGTCATCCTCAGCTTTGCACTGAGTTTGAGGCCATCCTCAAAAAACAAAAATAAAATAAGCCTCATGCTTAGTGAACTGTGCCTTACTCCAGGGTAGCAACTTTGCTAAGGTTCTTGGTCCTTGTGGATGAACTCAGTGTTTTAGGGCTTGCAGAACTTCCAGCCAGACCTGAATCTAACCTCAGGGGACTCCAGAAAAAAAAAAACAAAAAAGGCCACTGCCTGGTGCTCGCCTGCTCAGGAACAGAACCATCTGATGTCTGATCTCAGCTGAGGCTCCCAGTCAAGGGTTGAGGAAGCACTTACAGATGTTTTTCAGATTAAATAGTGTCTCTTTGAACAACTGTGTGGGCCACTTCATGGAAAGGCACATGGGACCTGCAAGGAGGGTTCAGTGGGTTTGCATCTGGTTGAGAAAAAAAGGCAGGAAAACGTGTGTGGGGGACTCTTCGCAGGCTGGAATCTGTCCACAGTGGTCTGCTGAGCCTGCTGAGCATCAGCAAAGGCTTCTTAGAGTTTCAAATAGCTCTAGGGCCTTTATTGCGGCCGGTTAGGAGACTGAGTGTGTATCTTGAATGCTACAGATGCTGCAGAGACTTTTTTTTCCTTTATTTTTTATTTCTTCAAGTTACATATCAATCGCAGTCCCCTCCCTATTTCCCCCCTCCAGTCCCACCCTCCCACCCTCAACCCCCCATCCTCTTCCCTTTTTTTTTAGCAGAGACTTTTTGCTTGGCCTCACTAGAGAAAGAAGGCAGTGGGTCCAAAGAGGAGTTCTGAGAAAGATTTTGCAGGTTTTTAAAGAGATACAGTACATTCTTTATTGTTCACACTTGCACGGTGTGCTGAACACAGGCAAGGAGCTGAGGTGGGACAGAAACAGGAGGAAATGCAGAGTGAATGTCTGGCTGATACTCTGATTTAAAGGTTTCTGTCACTCTGCAGAGAGCAGTACCCCATCACTCTGGGGAGCCCATTGCATATCATGAAGTCTGCCTGACCCTAATCACAGCCTTGTGGGCATCATAACCAGGCCAGACAGGTCTCTTGGCCTCTGTTTTGCAGTTCTGGGGGAAATAATTATTAATAGACTTTCTAATATAGATCAGTTTGAGATTTGCAGTAAAAAATGAAACAGAAAATCAAGAGGTTCCCCCGTCCCCCTGTTCCTATGCACACAACTGTCAATGCCCATCTATGTCACCCAGAGCTGGTGTTGTACCCGCTGTGCCATGGTTTTGTGGACTCCTGATGGCATGCAGTCACTGTTACAGAGTAACCAGACAGAGTAAGCTCGCTACCCTAAGGACACTCTACGCTCTGCTCTTTTTTGTTTATCCCTCACTCACCCCACCCCCTCACCCCCCAGTATGCCTGGCAACCCCAGATCCTTTCCCTGTTTGCTTCCATTTCCCCTCTTCCAGAGTGGTACATAGTTAGAATCATTGGGCATGTAACCTTTTCAGATTGGCAGAGCCTCTGGTGCCATCCCAACGCCTGTGGAATCTTCCTTTATTCTGAGAGTTCAGTAAACACCATCTATCTTCACTCAAGTCAAGGGCCAAGTGCACTGGGCTCAGCTTTTCCTCTGAGAATTGCCTTTCCTTTAAACGGACATTTCTACCAAGACTTTGATGTGAACGGAGGACCACCCACTTCTGCCCCTGGGGCCAAATTTAACATCCTCTTTTTTTTTTAGTTTTTAATTTATTTTATTTTTTTTCTGTCTCTCCAATGAGAATATAAGTGTCTCCAGGGCAGTGGTGTCTATATGCCTGGGAAAGAGACAAGATTCATGCTGCGAGGTGGGGCAGAGTGCAGGCCGCTGGGAGTTTTGTCCCTTGGTAATAACAGGGTACGCGTTATGATTTTCAAAGCACTTTCCCTGTTATGGCAGTCTTTTCTGTGTGCTCTATGCCATACTATAATTTCACATTTCTTATCTCAGTTCAGTCCCCGTAGACAGGCTGGACAGGAGTGGAATTCTGTTTATGGTATAGTATATGAGGCCTGGAGAGAGGCAAAGGGGTTCTCTCTCTGCAGATCCCCAAGAGAAGGTGAGCGTGGGCTGGGGGTATAGCTCAGTGGGTAGAATTCTTACCTAGCATGCATGGCACCCTGGGTCGGATTCCTAGCACTGAACAAAAATGAGTAATACCAAGTGTGGTAGTGTGCGTCTGTAATCCCAGCACTCAGGAAGTGAAGGCAGAAGACTGAGTTCAAAGTCATCCTCGGTTCTATGGAGTTCAAGGTCAGCCTAGACTACATAAGACCCTGTCAGAGGGGGTGCACGTTGACCCAAAGTCTTGCACCCATTGGCTTGCTGCCTGCAGGCTGTGTCTACATCTCATTGTAACCTGGAGACATTTTCTTGTGACATGGAGACAAAGCTCTGATGCCCTGACTTCTAAGTCATCCTCTTATTCCCTATACCTTTCTGTTCCCACCCTGTCTGGATGTTTATGTGGAGACATTTACTGGCCCTCCTTCTGAGTGTCAGAATCTGTACTGAGAGCATTATGAATATAACCATACTTAAGCCCTGGCGTCACCTTGGACAGTAGATTCTAAGAGTTCAAGCACAGGAAGAGTTCTCAGCTCAGACTAAGAGAGTCCAGAGCTGAGCTCATGTCTAGCCTTGCCACTTCCTGGTGAGGAGAGGGCCACAGGAAGGGTGCTTCTCACAGCCAACTGCCCTGAGCCCCACACTGCCCAGTCCCTTCCCATAGTGATGGAAAGAATACAAGCCTAGATGCCCAAATGACTTTCCAGGATCAGGGAAGGAGCCAGGAAGGGAACAATCGCTTCCCTTTCCATATGGGCTAGGATGGTTTCAGAAATATCAAGTCCTTTACAACCAAGGGACAGGTAGGATAGGCTAGGTGCCGTGCAGAGGTGTGTGCAGATCTAGGAGCCTGCATTTCTTTGTGCTTTTTGGGTCTGCAGGGACAGAGTGACATTTAAGTGTCTAGGCCTGGGCTCTTTCCATCGCTGTGGGAACGTAGAGGGACTGGGTCTTGCGGACCCAGGGGAGAATGCAGTCCCAGATTCACAGCAGGAGGGTGTGGCGAGGGAGGAGACTCCAAAGGCCTCCAGAGGTTACAGTTCCCTAGCCTGCTTGTGGTTAGGTGGAGATGGCCTTCTGCTCCCTCTGGGCTGCAACTGGAAGAATCACCACCAGGGGGAGATAGGTGACCGTTATCCTTTCCCAAACAACCCAAAGCACTTGGCTGGGGCCCTTGAGTGAAGGCACAGAGAGTCCACCATGTGGGTCTAGAGTGTGAAGCCCCAAGCCTTGCTGGGTCTCTCTTTTCACCAGTCCAGTATGAAAATTCACTTCCGTTATGACAATGCAAATAACTAGAAGTGGATTGCTTTTCATTTAAAATGCCCCTAATTGGTCCCTAACTCCAGATTGGCTGTGTGAAACTGCCAATGGGAAGAACAAGAGGGCACCTCCCACTGCCTACCCCAGATCACAAAGATTTTTGAAAAAGTGTGCATGCGGTTCCCCAACCCTCAGACTTCATGAAGGGAAATTGCGAACGGCGAAAGCTGCCTGCCTCAGTTTACAGAGGCCTAGAAAACAAGAAGCCAGGGACCCTGGAAAGGTTTAAACCTCGGTACTATTGCTTGGAGCTCTGCCACCTTGTGCAAACTCCTTGCTCTTCTAAGATTCCTTGTTCTCGCCTTAGAGTCCCGAGAGTATCCCTTTCAAGGCTAGGAGCTAGAGGGAAGTCCTCTGTGGAATCCTTTTTGGCCCCACCTGGGACGTTTTTGGGTGGCTCCCTCCTGCTAGACACAGGTGGCTTCTAGGACCCGTACTCTCTGGATTGGCCTCTGTTGTTCATTTCTCTGTCCCTCCTTGGTTGTCTCTCTTTTCCTTGGGTGACCTCATCAACATACCAATGATCGTCCTGTGGCCCTTCATATGTAGCAGTTCCAACCCCACGTATCCAGTCCCCACCTTACCTCTCACCAAACCTATGTAAGCCTCAATTTTAACTCCAGGATGGGGAGTTGGGCAGGGGGTGTAGTTTCCCTCTCTCTCCCATTGTGCTACCAGAGCACCAGGGAAAGGCCTAGAAGCTGGCTCTCTCTCCTTTCCTCAGGGTCCTTACCTTGGCAGTGGCTATCACTCTCTCGACCTAGATTGTGGTCACAGCCTCTCTCCTAGTTGTCACCAACCACCACTGTTTTCCCCCAAGGCCCAGCATGTTCTCAGTCAAGCCATCAGAGGGAGCCCTTAAATCTTCGGGTCGGTTGAGTTAAAGCCTTTGCTAGAAATTTGTCAAGCTTCCCTATCCGTTTCCTGAGTAAAAGCCCCATCGCAAGCAGTGCCTGTAAGAGACCCAAGGATCTGAACTGGTCCTCACATTCTCTCTGCTCTTTGCCCACCTGGCTTCCCAGTATTCCTGGGGTCCTTTGTACCAGCAAGTCAACTCTATCTTGTCACCAACACCCCCCCCCCTCCATTCCTTGAGTGGCTCTCTCATTCCCCTTTTAGATCTTAGCTTGAAGGTTGCCTTCAAGGAGGCCTTGCAGAGTCCTCTTGCCCCCTCTCAATTTCTCACTCTAGTCACAACCTTTCAACCTACATGTAACTTCATCAAGAATTCTGGTATTTGCTAGTTTGTTCTTCTGATGCTGCCACTACCCCACAACTAGACTGTAAGCTCTGTGAGGGCAGGACTCTTTATCTCCTTAACCCAACACCGCATCCTAAGCTGGAGAACAGTCTCTGCTGCACAGCAGGCTCTTAATACATATTTGTTGAATGGATATGATTCAGTGAAGATTTCTTTCTTTCCTTTTCTTTCTTTCTTATTTTAAAACTGGACTTTTTTTCTTTTTTCTTTTTCTTTTCTTTTTCAATATTCTGACCACAGTTTCCTCTCCCTCCACTCCTCCCAGTACCCCCCTCACACACCTCCACTCTCCCCCCAGATCCACTCTTCCTCCATTTCCCCTCAGAAAACAATGGGCCTCCCAAGAATATCAAACTGAATATGGCACAACAAGATACAATAAGACTAGGCACAAATTCTCATATCAGGGATAGATTAAAAAAAAAAACCTAGTAGGAGGAAAAGGGTCCCAAGAGCAGACAAAAGAGTCAGAGACATCCCCTACTCCCATTCTTAAGAGTCCCACAGAAACCCCAACTACAACATACATGCAGAGGACCTAGTACAGACCCCTACAGTTCTGTGATTGCCACTTAAGTCTCAGTGAACCTTATGGGTCCTGTTTAGTTGATTCTGTAAGTCCTGTTCTTGTGGTATTCTTCACCCCACTGGCTCCTACAATTCTTCCTATGTCCTCTTCCATGGAGTTCCCTGAGCTGTAAGGGAAGGGATCCAATGGGGGTCTCCCAATTCATTTATTTTTCTTTACAATTTAATAAATACTTCTCCTAATGATTGCACATTGATAAGGCTGCTTGGTAGTATTAAAAAAGATCACAGCAATGACAATTTTCCTGATGGTTTGTAGTCTTCAGAAATGATTTGGAGTGACTTATATGAAATCCCTGTCAAATGAGCATTTATGCGCCCATCATTTTCAGGATGGTTGGCAACTTGGGCATATATCCCGAAACGGACCTTGCCTTTTTGTGTCACAAAGCTCAATTCGCTCATGTTCATGTCAATACCGGTACCTTTGGTGATCATACCCAGGGCGCTATACATATTGGGGGTGATGGATTATTTACCATACCAAGGATTGGCAGGCAAAAGTTAGCTTTCAGCTAGGGATATGTGCCATGGGCTTTTTTGAAATGTAGGTCCATTGGTTAACATTGGTTAACATTTATGAGGTTTTCTTGTAAAACTATCACCAATAAAACAGGCTTTAGGGGCCATCCACTTCCATGTCTTCTTTCTTTGTTTTCTGTGTGAATAACTTTCAATACTTCTGTTTCTCCTTGGCATGAACTTTGGGTTGAAGGACTGCTCCTTTTCCCACCTTCTCTTTTCCTGTTTGCTTACTTTGTGTTGGAAAGTACTCTTGCTCTAGTCTATCTCTCTGGGTCCAGTAGATGGGCAGGTACTGCTCCCTGTGGAGTCTTCTCATCATTGTTTTGTTTGGTGTCTCTCTTTTTTATGCATCTTAATGTCTTTTCCATTTGTATTTTCTCAACATGGAACTGTTTATGGTAGAGTTAGCCTTCAAGCTGATCTTCCTTCCTTCCTTCTTTCCTTCCTTCCTTTATTTCCCTCCTTTTTCCTTCTTTGACTGTTTATGGACCTCCAGACTTTCTTTCTTTCTCTCTCATGACAACTAAAACAATATCCATAGAATTTATGGTGTAATTCAATGTATCCATTTTGTGGAATGATGACAGCCATGGAGCTAAAAACTGCTCAACTCCTGGGTCTCACAGCTACCCAGCTGACCAGTGCAACCTCACAACTCGACAGCAAAAGCAAGGCCAAGCCTAGATGGCAGAAGAGTAAAAGTAGTTTTCCTTTCTCTCTCCCCTTGTAGAAATAAAATTTAAACAATTACCAATATTTATATTATAGTTAATTGGTCGGTGATGTTAATCCTTAACCCACCTTTATAAATAGACACACACATACACCTGATGAATTTTTAACAAGCCTTGGCCTGGATTGTGCAATCTTATCCCATCTAAGCTAATTTTTAATTCTATTCCCCAAATATAACCACACACACACACACACACACACACACACACACACACACACACACACACGTATGTCACCTGGGATGTCATTCTCCATGCTGTGCTGATATTCCAAGCTACATGGAGTTATGGCATGTTTCCTCTTTCCTCTTCCCTTCCTCTTTACTTTCCTCTCTCCAAAAGCCCATGAACCTCTCCATCCCTCCTACCTCTCTCTCTGCCCAGTCACAGGCCTCAGCATTTTATTAAAGCCAATCAGAGACAATGGTTAGCAAGCAAGGTAACACAGCATCACTTGCTGTATATGCCTATGGCCTCATACACAAAGCAGACCTCAGGGAGTAAATTAATTAACATTTAGAATACATAACAGATCACCCCATCAATTCCCTCCTTCTTTCTCTTCCTCCCTCTCTTACTTCTTCTATCTTCCCTCTGTCTCTGTCTCCTTATCTCTTTCCTTCTCTCTATTTTCTTTCTCCATTGCTGGAGACTGAACCCAGAACCTTGTGTGCTAGTCACTTGCTCTTCCTCTTCTCTACACCCTCCCCACTCCTTGGCTGAGAGATAAAGGGGAAAATATTGAAGGGGCATATTATGTCTCAATATGAAGTGAAGCAGATCAACAAGGCCAGACTCAGCTATGAAGATAGTAGACACTCAGGAAACCCAAGGAAGGAATGACCCTGCCCTGTCAGCACCTGGACAGATGACTTTGGTGAAGTCTGAGGGCTAGGTGGAAATGGGGTATGGAGGGGTGGCAGGCATTATCTCCTGGGGCTGGGCAGTGACATCTGAACCACCTTTGTTCACAATCACAGGAGCTGTCTGGGACTCTAAGGCTCCTTGAGTAGGGTTGGACTGGAGAGAAGAACAATATTTGGGGAAGCAGACAATCTAGGTTCTCTCTGTGCCCAGCATTTATTTCTTCATGATTTTCATGATGTACTATGTGTTCAGAACTGTTCTTCCAGTTCATCTTGCAGGTAGAGGAATTACTTTCAAGTTTGGCATTTGGATCCTCATATTGTTAACATGCTTGCCAGCTCTCCACACCTCTGGTGCTCCCCATCCTCCTAGATGGGGAGCCAAGACCAGGTGAAGTGTACCTTGCTCGGTTTATGATTGTGGAATGGCTCTTTTCTCCCCCCCCCCGCCCCCCGTTATTACCAGCATTCCAGGGTCCCCAAGGGAAGTCATCTACAAGACCAAGATCAGACAGGCAGGAGCAGGTAGATCAGGTCCGGCATCTGCTGGGTAGTGTTCTCTGAGCCCACTGACCAGGTTCCTGCCTCAGAGCTTTCAGGGAAGTATGTACTGCTCCTATCAGCCTGCATCCAAGGTGACTTGGAGCAGTTGATGTAACCCAAACCCAACAGTGGATGACCAGAAGGGCAGAAATTGGGTTACATCAATGTGTCAGAGTGGTGGTCTGCCTAAAGGGATGATCATAAGATAACCACCAAGGTAAGGGCAGATGTGAGTTATAAGATGTAACATCCTCTGCCTTTCAAAACCTGTCTTGCAGGGCTGAGCTCAACACAAACATTTATCATTTTCACCCTTAAGGGCTCTTCTTGCAAATCAGTACCAGAGAGATGAATACTCCATAGGGAAAGAATGCAAAGGATGCTAGCAAATGATTCTAGAAAAAAATGAAGGTTCATTTAAAATATGGGAGGTTGAATATATATAAGTTTAAAAATTCAGTAATTTTTTGAGACAAAGAGTTTTGAAGCTCAGGTTGGTCTCAGACTCAATCTGTAGTTGAAGTTATCCCAAAGTTCTTATCCTCTGCCTCTGCCTCTGCCTCCCAAGTGCTGGGATTACAGGCATGCACCACTGCATCTGGTTTTTATGCAGCACTTGGGACCAAACCCAGAGCTTCAAGTATGCCAGGCAAGCACCCTACCAACTGAGCTACATCCTCAGTCCCACATTAAAATATAACTTAAGAATGGTATAGACTTCATGTAAAACCAGCCAGATGGCAGTTTGCAACCTAATCTTAAAGGGGAGAGCATATTACAGACAAAAAGTACAAATTGCTGTAGCCTTTCTGGAAGGTGATTTGGTAAAGTGTACCAAAATTATTAGCATGTTCATCATGCATGGACAGTAAGTTTAGTTCTAGGAATTTACTCTAATCAGATGACTTAATCAGTCTCAGATGGACATTTATGTAAAGGATGTTCATTGTAGTGTTATTTAAAATAGCAGGGAAAAAACTATCTAAATGTTCAATAATGGGCAGGCTAAAGAGAATGCACTCTATCCATATGAAAAAAAATACCAGCAACCCATTAAAAAATCACATTCTCAAAGAATATTTAAGGCTATTGAAAAGTCTCACAATATATTTTAAGTGAAAGAAAACCAAATTATAAAACAGTAATTTCACTCTAGCCCCAATTTAAAAAAAAAAAAGTCTTTTTATGAGTTAAAAAAAAAACAAGAAAAAAGAAAAGAAAACTAGACAAATGGGGAAGACATCAAAATGTTGACACTGGATTATCTTGAATGGTAGGATTCAGGGTGAATTTTATTTTCTCCTGTACACTTGTCCATAATTTCCATATGTTCTCCAATGAATGAGTATTATTTTAATAATAAAGAAAAGAAAAAAATGCTACTTGGGGAGAGGAAAAAAGTGAATGCTAAGAGAAAAGACTTCAGCTACCCAAATGGCCTGAGTGCTGGTTGCTATGGAAACCCTAACTTTGAATTGCCCAACTTTTTGTGAATTACTTTCCTGCTTTGTGGGCTTAGGGCAGGCGCTGGACTCAGCATTCTCCAGGCTGACACGTGCCTGGGGGTGGGTGGGAATAGAAGCTGGGGGCCCTGGTTTCATCCTAGTTTCCTTTCTTCTCCCAAATGGAGGAGAGGGGGTGCTTGCTCCCACAGCAAATGCCTGGGCAACAGCTGCCTCAGGGGCTGATCCTGCCCCTCTCATCTGGGTGCTTCTAAACCTCTGAGGAGCATTTGATGGTTCTTGTACCTCTGCTAGCCTGCCGTCCAAAGATGGGGTTCCAGTCACAGCATGGGACAAGTGGCAAGTAACTTCATTTGTGCAAGTGCACAATGAGAATCAAAGGTTATGAGTTGCAAGACACCCATTCGCAGAGTTCAGTCTATAAACGAAAGTCCTGCTTGCTCAAACCTGGTCTTGCCCATTTTCTCTGTCTTGCCTTCCTCTTCTGCCTTGGGAGGTAGTCTGAGGCAAAGTCAAGATACCACCTTGCAGCAAAGCTGAAGGAGGAGGCTGGGTACCAGCTGAGCCTGGCTGAGCTAGCTGCAAAGGCACTTTCCTCTGCCTGTTTTCTCAGGCCACAGAATGGCTTGCCACAGCCATTTGCAGATCCTGTTGGGAGCTCCTGGGTGTGGAGAACGGATTGAGGCAGCCACAAGTTGGAATTTTAAAAAGCAATGTGTCCTTTGAGCAGGAGCCCGGGCTGGGGGCTTTGCAGGCTGTCGCTTTGTCCCGGGGACCAGATGGAAGTTGTTTTTCTGTGCACTCCATGGTTTAACCCTTCATTGCACTCCCTCCCCAGCAGACCCATTCAGGAACTGCAGCCTCTGGGCTGAGGAGTTGGGGGATGAAAGAGAGCTCATGCATTGAAGTCTCAGAGACAGTGCTCAGGAATGCATGACCTTTGACCTCCCACCAGTGCCCGACTACTTTGTTTTATTTAGCAGGCTCAGACATGTGCCAGACAGAGCTCCACCCACACTGAAAATATTAACCTATATTCTCCTTGGAACCATTGCTATCCTTGTTTCACAGATGTAGAAACTGAGGCCTAGAGAAGTTGAGTAACTGGCCCAAGGCCACACAGCTGGCGATCAATGAAGCCCAGATTTGGATCAGAAAGCTGGCTGTTCAGTTCTGCCCCGGCTTCAAAATTTATGCATTTAAACACAGTATCATGTCCATCTTTTAAGTAACAGGTAAATAAATCCCTCTGCTAATGTTTCTGGTATCTGGGCTGACTTTTCCCACATTAAATATTGGAAACATCAGGTACCATTAGAGAGACATGAAACCCAAATCCTGAAAGGCCACAGCCATCTTTTCAATCCCACTAGTTTGTAAAGCCCTGCTCATGAAATACAGGTGGTGTCACAAGAAAGGTTGTGAGGGCCTAATGTCTGCCTGTACTCCACCCACAGTGAATATAAACTCAGTCTTGCACCCACCGAGGGATCTCAGCAACTGAGTTTGAAACTTACGGTTTAGTACAAAAACTTTGTGTACAGATCCTCTCCAGCAAAAGCTCTGGCCTGTGAAAGTCTTACTCCTATCTGTGAAATATTGGAACCTTAGCCCTTCCTGAGCAGAGACCCTCTCTTCCTTACTCTGGTGACATCTGAAGTGATGGAAGCTGGACAAAGACCAGGACTCAGCACTCACTGTCCCCTGTTAGGTGGTGACACCCAGGCTGTGGGGAAGAACTTAAGAAGGAACCAGATCATAAATAAAGGGACTTGAGATTAGTCACGTCTTTTCTAGGTCATGCGTCTACATGGGAACATTCACTCTGTCTGCCTTAGGATACAACTAACAGGGACTTGGGAGCTTGGCGAGGTCTACTCTGAAGTGACCTGGGCTGAGTCAAGAGATGCATTTGAATTTTTAATTATTACCTCGAATGACAATATGATGAGACTATACGTACGATGGAAGGAACTGTTCCAAGCTCATCTTCTGGGTAGTGTCATCTTGTTCATTTATGGTCCTAAACTTCTTAGTTCTCATCCTTCCTATCATAGTCCTAAAATAGTTTACATACGACCTTGTCTTATTAGGCTGAATCTAAAGAATATGATTTGGCTTTTGCTAAGGGTGTTTGTGTCATCCCTGTAAACAGCTGCCATCATACAGCAATGACCTATCTCAAGTCTGATCCTTTCATTTCTTCGAGTTGCAGGCTCATATTCTGACAGGGTTCTGTGGGATTGCTTCTGCCTGGCTAAGGCCACATGGACTTGGGAACATAGGCAGATCCAAGGGTGGAGAGTGGGTGCTTAAGTGACAGCCTCAAGACCAAATCCCCAGGTCTAGGACTAGACCCATCCACACAGGTTCTGATCTGTAGTCATGGGTTATGTAAATGATTATGCAAATGAGGAATAATGGCTGGTTAGCCCCAGATCACCTGGTTTCATATTATTCTCTTCTTTTGCTCCTCTTTTGTTGTTCTCCACCTGAAGAAAAGTCACTCCTTGCTCTGGTCTGATATAGTGTGGCCCCTGATGATTCATGTGCTGGGGGTTTGTTGTCCTGTGTAGTTGAAGCAAGGTGATGGAATGTTAGGAAGTATGGCTTATTGGGAGGTTGTAGGCATAAAGTTATTGTGTAGTTCAAATGTTGATTCCTGTACCCCAATATCTGGTTGGAGTCCTTGTTCTGAGAATCTCCTGTCTTAATGTTGCTCCCCAATTGTCCCCTGATATGCCAATAAAGCAGCTTACAGTCAATCACTGAGCAGGGGAGAGAATAGGGCTGGACTTACTGCTCTCCAGGGGAGGAGGAGTTAGAGGAAGTAGAGGGATTCAGCCAGATGCAGAAGCAGGAGAGACCAGGAGAGATTCAGCTGAAGTAGGACAGCCACAAAGTGCAAGTATCTCTGAGATTTATGATGGGGGTAAGCCCAAGCCAGATTAGTTTAGTGGATTGACAATAGAATAATACCTGCTCAGTTTTTGTGTTGTGAGTCTTGTTTAACAAAGAATATGAGTCTCAGTTAATTGGATGATAGCTGAATTAAAAGAGAAACAGAGAGGCTGGAGAGATGGCTCAGCAGTTAAGAGCACTGACTGTTCTTCCAAAGGACCTGGGTTCAAATCCCAGCACCCACATGGCAGTTCACAACTGTCTGTAATTGCTGGGCATGATGGTGCACGCCTTTAATCCCAGCACTCAGGAGGCAGAGGCAGGTAGATCTCTGCAAGTTCAAGGCCAGCCTGGTCTACAAAGTAAGTCCAGGACAGTCATGGCTACACAGAGAAACCCTGTCTCAGAGAGAGAGAGAGAGAGAGAGAGAGAGAGAGAGAGAGAGAGAAAGAGAGAGAGAGAAACTAACAAAGTTATATAAATTTATTCTAACAGGAGGTAGTTAGGTCATTGAAGGAATCCCTTTTGGAAGGAATTAATGTTCTCATAAAGTGAGTTATTTTGTTGTTGTTTTGTTTTGTTTTGAAACAGGGTTTCTCTGTATAGCTGCCCTAGCTATCCTAGAACTCTCTTTGTAGACCAGGCTGGCTTCAAACTCACAAAGATCTGCCTGCCTCTGCCTCCCGAGTGCTGGAATTAAAGGTGTGGGCCACCATGCCTGGCTATAAAGTGAGTTCTTACTGAATCGAGTTGTTATTAAAGAGCCAAGTCTGGTCTCTGGCTTTGTCTCACCACATTTTCTATTTTCTCCATATGCCGCCTCCCCTTCCCACGGTTCAGTTGTGTTGTGATCCCACAATGAACCCTCATCAGGGGCCTCAAGAACTGTGGGCTAAGGAAATATCTTTCCTGAAATAGTGCTTGTTTTAACATTTCCATAATGATGAATAAGGCTGGGACCCTTCTGGGTGCCAATCTAGCCCAGTTCCAGGAGTGGGGTTAGTTATGAAGTTTCTAACTCTCCCTCTGCCTTCTTAGAAAGGCCTGTGCTCTTGTAGGGAATCTGTTGTTTTCTTCTTTGACTTAGGGTGTTGGGGAGGGACAAATCCTCTTGTGGCCCAGCCTGCCTTTATGCAGCCAATGTCATTTTTAATGCCTTTTATCCACTATCTACACTGTCCTACATGACTGAGACCAGAGTTCTAATGACCTGTCCTCAGTGAGTAATAACTAGGGGTATTTTAGTTGTTTTAGTCTTCTTTCTATTGTTATAGAAGAACCTGACTAATTGTACACAGCAGGGTCCCATCCCAGCCTTATTCATTATTACAGAAATGATAAGATAAGGGTTACTTTGCATAGGACCATCTGATTTTGTATCTTTTATATATTGCTTCCCTTTTATGGACGCTCCATCTATACTAAGCATTTCATAATTCCTGATTGCTGGGGAGCCGAGGACAAGCATAGGACCCCACCACTAGGACAGTGTCTCAGAAAAGGAAAAGAAGATCTTGAGGACTTGGGACAGGTCCAGCTGCGCTACTCAAGGTGGAGATTTGTTTTCTTGGTGCCTGGCCTGCTTGGCAAATATAGATTTTTAAGGAATGGAGGAGCTTTCTAAGACTTCTCAGCGGTATCTCAGGGATCAAGGAAACTTGTGGAGTTCCTTGCTTTTCCCTGAAACCACCCAAGACTGCTAAAATTATTTTAAAATTTATTTTCCTCCTGTCATCTGTCACTTCTTGCTTCTGTCAAAAGATGATTAGTATCCTTATGGTCCCTCTAATTCTTGACAGGATGGGAAACCTAATAGCAGAGAATGTCAGAATTATGTCTAAACTCCGAGTAAATAGGCTCAGGATACGGATGTGAATCTAGGCCCTGCATCCTAGCCTACAAGTTGCAAACACAAAAGATGCATTTTGTGTGACCTTTCCTTGTTGGTGAGGACCAGGAAGGCCACGGAGAGTGTGATCAGTCCACTCATGCTAAGCGAGGCAAGACTTTGAGCTCAGTACCCCTAGTTCTGCATTTAACTAGCAAACGTGCCTTTCTCAGTCTTTTGGCCTCATCTATAGAAGTGAATAAAGGGGCCGAGGAGACAGCTCAGTTGGTAAAGTGGTGGAAAACCCAAGAACCCTAGAGTCTGTATTGGTGGTTGTGGGGGAAGCTGGGCATAGTGGCATGTGTTTGTAACCTCAGCACTGGGTGGGGACAAATAAATCCCTGGGGTTCACTGGCCAGCCAACCTAGGCTACTCAGTAAGGTCCTGGGAACCTTACTGAGAAGAGCCTGTTTCAAAAAAAAGAAAGAAAGAAAAAGGCATCTGTAGAATGACAACCTGTGTTTTCCTCTGGCCTCTCTGTGCATGCTCAAACACACACACCCAAGGGCCTGGAGCCTTTTCCACAGCAGGTGTTCCATGAAATGCCATCTTGTACTTGAACATAATGAGTTCCAGCCAGCCAGAGCTACATAGTAAGACCCTGTCTCAGGGCAAAAAAATTAAAAAATTAAAAAAAAAAAAATATATATATATATATATATATTCCTGACCACCACTGATGAGTGATTCTATGATTTTCTTCAACTGAAAAAAAATTAAATTATGTGTATTTATTTAGGGAATGGGCATGTAACATGGGATCCTTATGGAGGTCAGAGGACAACTTGGAGAAGTCTGTTTTCTTTTCCTACTATGTGGGTTTTAGGGATCTAACTCAGGTCATTGGGCTTGGTAGAAAGCCCTTTTTACTAATAAACCATCTCACCAGGCCTTCACCAATATTTTAACTTCTTTCTAACATCACTGAGTAGACGAGGTGCCTCACAGCTTTTGGTCTTCCAGCTCCACTGTGACAGGGAAACACAATCTTGGAATACAAGCTACTTTTCAGGGAACAAAAGGTGTTACCACCTAAGCACAGCCCAGTGGTGACCATACAGACACACAAGGTGAGCCCCAGAGTCTAAGAGCCCCCCCCCAGCCCACTATAAACAATAAAAAACAGACACTTCTAAGAGCCCCTCCCTCCAGTCCCCAGCCATGTACACAGCAGACACTTTCTCCTATCCTCTGCACAAAGTTCCTTGTCAAGCTTGGGGTTTTCAGGATTAATTATTTTGAAAGCCTAACTACTTTATGAGAGCAAGCTGGATCCTCCACCAACCCCCACCCCTGACAGGAAGGCCTTAGACAGTGAGCATGCCCTTAACCTTCCAAGGCTACCCAGAGAGGAGGTGGCATATATATACAGAACCTTTGAGCTGGACAAGGATGATAGAGGCACAGCCCCTGTGCCCAGGTCTACCTTCAGGCTTCTTTGAGCAGGTTCCATGGTCAGAGAGCAGAGCATGATGGGATATGACTACACATCAGGTACTACCCAAAGTTCGTGTGCGTGTGCATGCGTGTGTGTGCGTGTGTGTGTGTGTGTGTGTGTGTGTGTGTGTGTGTGTGTGTATCCTGTTCTATCAGTCTGCACTTTCTTCCTTTCAGACAATGTCTCTCATAGAACCTGGACCTAGGCTGGCTGGACAACAAGGTCCAGTGATCTTCCTGTCCCCATGTCCCTCAGTGCTGGGGTTATAGCTGCATACATGGGTATTATATGGTTTAATATGGGTGGTAGTTGCCTGAAGTCAGTTCCCCGTGTGTGCACAGGAAGCACTCTTACTCACTGAACCTTCTCCCAAGCTCACCAAGTTCTGTACAGTCATTATTTAGTATTCCAACAACGAGACCTTCAGGTAAGTCCTGCTATTATTCCCACTTTCCATATGGAGAACCAGGAAGGGTCTTGACCTGAGCCACGACCATTGAGCAAGGACAGTCCTCCAAAGTCCAGTGATGTGGCTCTAGAGGATACTTGTTGACCACTATGCTGTACTGTCTGTTGAGGTCAATGGCTTTAATTAACCCCAAGACACACTTCCATGAAACCTCCAAAGTGGGGAACAGCGAGGAAGATGAGGGCTCAGTTTCCTGCCTGGTATGTTTTTCTTGATGAGACTAGTCCTTTAGTGTCTTTGTCAACATCTCCTTTCTGGACAGTAAGGGAGACACTGTAGCCTACCTTGACCTTTGTTTTCTAGCCTTTAATCCCCAGTGTTCACCCCTTTCACTTTCATATGGTATGTGCTCTATTGTCCCTTTATCCTTTATGGCCTTGTACTCTTGATCTTCTTGCCTCAGCCCCCTGGTCCTGGGACTGCAGGTGTGGACCAGTGTATCTGAGTTGTCTAGGATTTCAGTCATACACCCTTGACTTCCTGAGAAAGGATTACTATCTGCAGATAAGAAAGAAAGCAGGGAAGGGAGAACTACTGTACACCCAATAGTCTATCTATGGGGGGGGGAGACATGAGGAGAGCACTTCCCTAAGGAAAAGCAGCTGTTTATCTTCAGCACAGGCAGGACCAGAGCACAGAGCACTTTGGTCTAAAGTCTGCACATTAGACTGAGCTGTTGGTAATTGGGAAGCTTGTCATCATGTTCTGAAATGGAGTAGGCCATCCTTTCACTTTGCCGTACAAAATATTGTAGATCCAAGGTTTAAATAATAAGCATTTATTCTCATAATTCAGGAGGCTCAAGTTCCAAATCAAGGTGCTGGCAGATGCTTTGTCTTGTCAAGGCCCATTTCTTGTTCTCAAATTGCATTAGAACTCACTATGTGCTAACATGGTGGTGAAAGAGATTGACCTGTGGTATCTTTCCTCAGCAGGGAGCAGGGCAATGACATCATGAAGAGGGCCCCACCCTCATGACCTAGTCACCTCCCAAAGGCTTCATCTCCAAATGCCATCACTTTGGGGGTTGGGGACTGTGAATTTAGGGAACAACATTCAGTCTACCACAGAAGGGAATGGTTAAAAAGAGTAGTAGTTTTAAAAGACAGACACAGGAGCTTCAGGATTCTAGTATGGGCATGGTGAATTTGAGGTGCTTTCAGTAGCAGGCAGATATGTGAAGAATGTTTTTATGTGTAAGATAAAATCTTCCTGGGAATCATATGGGTTGGAGATAGAAATAGATTCGAAACTCTCTGAGACAAGTTCCTCAACTACAAAACATGATCTATAATACCCATCTCACAGGGTTGTTGTAAGTTTCAAATAATAATAAAAAAAAAACACTTGGTGATATATGTATGCATCCTAAGAACGTAGAGCTAGCTGTGAAGACTCAAATGGCAAACATTTGGGGAAATCGTGAAACCGTTCTCCTTTGTCAGCCTTCTGTAGGTTGTACCCTTTCCCACATCTCGTTCCCTGTGGATATAACAGCATCCTTTTCTTCTCCACCTCCCCACCACAGGTGCCCTCATCTGTACATCATTCTTCTGAAACACCACATCACATCACAGCCAGAGACTGATGGAAACTTAAAGTATTATCTATTGAATCCTAAGGGACTCTGCATAGTGAGAGGCTGAGCAGTTTTAGTTTAAAGGAAGAGCAGGAGGAGGAAGAATAAAGGAAAGAGAAAGAGGGGGAGGAAGAAGAGAAGAGGAGGAAGAGGAGGAGGAATATTAGGAATAGGAAAAAGAAGGAAGAGAAAGGAGGAAGAAGAGGAGAAAAACAGTATTTTCTCAATTAGCAGGAAAAAATACAACTTTTTGCTCATTTTCAAGTGTTTCTTTTAGAATGTTCTTGACTCTTTCTCACATATCAATGGCAAGATTAAGACTTAGTACACATCAGGCATAGGGGCACACAACTTTAATCCCAGTGCTTGGGAGGCAGAGGCAGGCATATCTCTAAGAGTTCAAGGCCAGCCTTGTCTATATACTGAGTTCCAAAGACAGCCAGAGCTACATAGTGAGACCTTGTTTCCAAAAAAACAACCAACCAACCAGCCAAACAAACAAAGACATTGTATATTTCATATTTGATTCACACACACATACATACACGGGTAGAAAATGATGATGCTATGCAGATAAACAGTTGCCCTTCACACTTTAGGTTCTCCATCAGCTAGCTGTAGATGAAAAAATATTTTCCATATGTAAATTGGAGGCCAGCCTGGTCCACAAAACAAGTTCAGGACAGCCAGGGCTCTGTTCCACTGAGAAACCCTGTCTTGCAAAACAAAAACAACAACAAAGAGAGTATATTATTTAGGACATGGTTTTATATAAGAGATAAACATTTTGGTATCTATATGGGAGGTCCTGAAACTATACCCTTAGATAGTAAGGGACAACATAGTTATCCACTTTATATATTTGATTTAGAAATATATAATATATAAATATATCACACATATGTGTATTCAAATGTATTACATACATATTATGGTTTGAATCTCTAGTGCCCCTGATAAACTTCTTGAAACATTGGTCCCCAGCTGGTGGTACTGTTTGGGGAGGCTGTAGGACCTAGCTGGTGAAAGTGCATCACTGAGTTAGGTGTGGAGGAACACACTTCCCAGGTCATGGTGGCGAGAGCTGTGGTAGACACTACTCACACCACAGCAAAACAGCAAGCAGAGAGTGAGGCCCTGGCAGCATGATCCTCTATCCTTCCTTTCCACCACAGACAGACACTCCAGAAACCGTGACACAAGATAAACACTTCCTTCTTTACGTTGTTTCTGTTAGGTATTTTGATCACTGCATCAGATACAGAAGTAACTGAAGTACCATATGTGGTATATCTTGCATAATTACACTTTCATGTTACATGTGATTTGTGAGAAGAAAGAGGCCATCACTTATCAATGTAAGCTGGGAAATCTTGAGTTAAAGGAAAAAGATCCTGATTGTGGAATTTCTAGCCTCATGTTTGTACCAGGTAGTGAGATGCTGAGGCAACCAGCGTTGTGAAATTCTTTCTCCTCTACAGTCACTTTCCCTCTGTCATGATGCTCCTGCCAATGGTCATAGTACGCACTGGTAAAGTTGGAGTTACGAGTTACGGCTTAGCCTTCCCTTTAACAAAGAGAGGGTCAGACCAAGGACAGGGTGTGAAGGGAAGTGAGAAATGAAATATCCATCATCACAAAAATGCCCTATGAACAAAAGAAAGGTGAGGGTGTGCCTGGCTCAGCCCCCAAATGGAAGAAGACTCTGCTTGGCTTAAGTGTTGGCCTCAGTGAGCAGGATGGACCTCTGATAATGTTCCCACTGAACACTGCAACTGTCAGTAAAAGAGGCCACTAGTTGGAAGTGAGGGGCCAGCAGGGGCAAAAGCCGACAATGACTGAATATCAATGGGTGTTAACTCCAATCCGTTAGTTGCCCTAGGTCAATCTTTATAATCCCACACTAAAGCTATGGATCTCTGAACTCTATTCCTTGTTTTCTCTTCAGATTAGCCTCCTGTCCTCCTCTGGGATCCCATCTCACCCTCTGTTCTAACAGCATTTATTCTATACTACATCAAGAAGTGATATTCTGAGAGCATGTCCCAAATTCTGGTACCAGCAACCTTACAGCAGTTGCCTGTCTGTCACACATCAGACCTGCACCAGGGAGGAAGAAGCACTAAGAGGAAGTAACCAGGAGCTCAGGCAGGCAGGCCAGCATGAAGAAATGAGCCCCACGGAAGTGCAGCCTGTGTGACTTGGGCTAGACTCAGGGATAGATCTCATCCCCTGGGGAACAAGGCAGAACCTGAGTCGAGCCTGAAAACATCAGACAACTTATCGAAATAGACACTTAAGACTTGTTCATTAGCAAATCAGGCACTGGGGTGAAGGAACCAATGAAATTAAAGTCAGAAAAACAGACATGATCTAAACAAACAGAAAAGAAGCACCCCAGACAGGCCAGAACGTTCAAGCAGTGTGAGGCAACATGAAATGGCCTAACATACATAGAAATAAGACCCCACTGGGGAAGAAAATGAGCATAGGTGTGGTGGCTTGAATGAAAATGGCCCCATAGGTTCATAGGGAGCAGCACTATTAGGAGGTGTGGCTTTGTTGGGGTAGGTGTGGTTTGTTGGAGGAAGTGTGTCACTGCGGGCAAGCTTTGAGGTTTTAGAAGCTCAAAGCAGGCCCGGTGTCACTCTCTCTTCCTGCTACCTGCAGATCCAGATGTAGAACTCTCAGTTACCTCTGCAGCGCCACCTCTGCCTGCATGCCGCCATGCTTCCCCCCATGATAATAATGGACTCAACCTCTGAAACTGTAAGCCAGACCCAATTAAATGCTTTCCCTTGTAAGAGTTGCCTGGTCATGGTGTGTCTCTTCCCAGCAATAGAACACTTACTAACACAATGGGTCAGAAGAAATGTTTGGAGAGATGATGGCCAACAACTTCCCCAAAATGGTGAAAGACAGCAAACCACAGAGCCATGAAGCTCACAGAACTGAAATCAGGATTTTTTGTTTTTTTAAATCACCCATACCTAATGGCCGAATCGGTGAGAGCCAATGAGTTCTGAAGCAACCAAGCAGAAAAAGAACTCCAACCTTCTCCTCACCAAACCATTTCTATGTGTCCACGAAGGAACTGTCCTTAGGCGACAAAGCTGGAGAGGCTTGAAGGTCGACCACGCATGTAAACCCAACCTCCTCCAACATTCCTATAGCTAAGTATTTAGATAGTTCCTTCTGGATTACACCAAGGAGTTCCTGTCACTTTGGCTTCATGTAGTATAACTCAGGTATCGGCAGATAACCTGCTTAGCATACAGGATCACACCTACATACTACAGCTAACTCTTTGGGTCTAGAATCTACGTTGCTCCTCAGGATCCAATAAAAAAAAAATTATCTTGTTTTGTATGTGTACATGCGTGCACCTTTGTGTGTGGAGGCCAAAGAACAAACTCAGGTATCATTCCTCAGATGCCACCCACTTTGTCACGCTGGGGCCTGGAGCTTGCTAGTTAGCCTTGGCTGGCTGGCCAGCAAGCCCCAGGACTCTCTGTCTCTACCTCCCCAACACTGGGGAGTGTCTCCCACCACCCCTGACAGTTTCACATGGGTGCTAGAGGTCTGACATGGGTCGCCATGCTTACACGGCAAGGGTTTTGCCAGCTGAGCCATCTCCCCATTCTAGCTTGCAGTTTTTTTTTTGTTTTGTTTTGTTTTTGGTTTTTCGAGACAGAGTTTCTCTGAATATCTCTGGCTGTCCTGGACTCGCTTTGTAGACCAAGCTGGCCTCGAACTCACAAAGATCCGCCTGCCTCTGCCTCCCAAGTGCTGGGATTAAAGGCGTGCGCCACCACCGCCCGGCCCCTAGCTTGCAGTTTTTACCACACCTGAAACATTGGTGTTGTTTCTTCTAAGATTTCTATCTCTGCCTCTTTCTTCGGGGACTCAGTTACTGGTACATCTGGCTACTTGGAGATGTCCCACTTGTTACTGGTGGCTTCTGTTGCTGTGCCTCTTCTGCACTGCTCACCTTCTGCCACGTGTCATTCATTGCATTTTTCATCATAGGCACTGAAGCACATCTCTTGAAATTCTATGGGGTCACTTTAGAAGATACTTTTCATCTCTCTGGGGATCTTTGAACATTTTTATACTTCTTTGGATATAGGGTCATAATATAAGGAATATGGTCATAATAACTTTTATTGTGCTGGTGTGTACCATTTTTTTTTATTATCTGAACCATTTTTGGATCTTTTCCCATTTGCTTTTCTTCCTTGTTATGGCTTGTAGTTTCCTGCATCTTTGCATGCCTAGTTAAAAAAAAAAATTAGGTGCCAGACCTTGTGAATCTTTACTTTGTTAGGTGTGAAGTGTGCCTATAATCTTGTAAACATGCCTCGGCTTTGTTCTAGCATGTTGCTGGGTTCATTAAAGCAGTTCAGTTCTTTCTGGGGTTTGATATTTATGCCTTGGGATGTGAGACCACAGCAACCATTTTTTTTTTCCTAGAGCTTCTTTGGCCTCACTGCTGTATGTATGACCTTCTGCCTCTGAATTAGGATGCTCTTCAGTGGGTTTGATGGGAACACTACATTAGCTACTTTTCCAGAGGCTGAGGCCAAATGCCAGACAAGAAGCTAGTGAAAGCAGGAAGGGGTTATTTTTGGCTTCAGTTTACAAAGGGACACAGTCCAACATGGTAGACAAGGTGTGGTGACAAGAGCATAAAGTGGCTGCTCACATTGTGTCAGGCCAGCAGTCAGGGAGCAGAAAGACAGCAAAAAGTGGAGATGAGCTATCAAACCTCCAGGTCTACCCTGAGTGACCCATTTCTTTGGTCAGGATCAACCTCCTCAGGATTCTACAACCTTCCAAAACAGTGTCACCAGCTGGGCACCCAGTGTTCAAACACATGAGCCTAGGAGGGACATCTCACATTCAAATCACAATAAATACCAGCTATTCTCAGTCCTTAAAAATTTTCTCTTTGTTTTGTGAGGTCAGGGTAGGGCAGAATTCTCTCTGGATTCAGATGGGACCCCATGTTCTGATCAGCTCTTTGCTGAAGAGTTGGGAGAGCTAGGCATGGTGGTATGCACCTTTAATCTCAGCGTAGAGGAGGCAGAGGCAGGTTAATCTCTGTGAGCTCAAGGCCAGTCTGGTCTACATAGTGAGCTCCAGGTCAGCTAGGGCTATATAGTGAGACCCTGCTCACCCCAAACCCCAAACAAAATGCAATAAAACAAATGTTAGGAGGGCCTTCTGCTAATTCTGAGATTCTCTTTCTACCCTGTAAATTCTGGGTGCCTTAATGTCCCTGGACTTCTGGCTCTGTCTCCCCAACTCAGGGCAACCATCAGTCTCCCTTGGGTTCCCTTCTCTGCACTTCAGCTCGGAACTCTAGCCACATAGAGGGCTGGGCTAATTGTAGGATTTTCTCTTTGGTTTATCCTCCCCCAAGGTTAACTCTCATGCACAGTTTGAAATTCCGTCTTGAAAACACTCATGTGTCTCATCTTTTACTCTAGTTTTTTGTGGTCTTAGGGAGTAAGATAAGTCTTAGCTGACACTCATCTTGGCTGGAGCTGGAAGATCCTGAAGCCCAACCATATGAATAGGGAATGTCCCACTCCCCTACCCCCCACATAGGAAGAACTTTCTCCAGAGCCCTCTTCTGGTTTCTAATTGTGTGTCAGTTGGTGCTCTTTGCTTGCAGTAGACTGAAACCATGGTCTAGCTGTTTTAAGCAGAAACTTACTTACTACAGGAAACAATGCCCTCAACACCATGTGATGGGCTAAGCAGCTTGGGCCTCCAGAAAAACTTCACCAAGAACGAAGCCACCCAAACTGGCTTGCCCAAGGTTGCTGGGTTCTTTCTGCTACAGTAAGAAATCTGGGGAGCTGAGAAGTACTGTCCACCTTATCAGCAAGCTACAATCTCTATAGTCCAGAGATCAGGAAGCTGCAGCCCCACTGACCCAGAAGTCTCTAAACGCTTGTGCTGGCTGGTCTTATGCCAACGTGCCACACAAACTAGAGTGTTCTGAAGGGAGGGAACCTCTGTTGAGAAAAAGCCCCCAAAAGATCCATCTGTAAGAAATTTCCTAAATTAGTAATTGATGAGGAAAGGCCCAGCTAATTGTGGGTGGTGATAGCCCTGGGCTGGTGGTCCTGGTTTCTATATGAAAGCAGGCCAAGCAAGCCGTGAAGGAGCAAGCCAGTAAGCAGCACCCCTCCATGGTCTCTGCATCAGCTCCTGCTCCAGGTTCCTTCCCTGTCCTGACTTCCTTTGATGGTGAGCAGTGATGTGGAAGTGCAAGCCAAAAAAAACCCTTTCCTCTCCAACTTGCTTTTTTTGGTCATGGTGTTTCATAGCAGCAATAGAAACCCTAACTCAGACAGCTCCCATGATGTGAAGTACTAGGCTTGACAACATGAAGTCTGGGTGGCTCTCATGCCAAGACTCTCTCATGCCCATACCCATGAACTTGATGACAGCCTTGGAACACTGTCACCAAAACCCCATCAGTCATGTGACTACTGTAGCCCAGGAAGGAGGAGACAGCTTCACCCTGCTTCAAGAGTGTATCTCCTTGGGGGAAATCACCTTTGCCCCTAGACCCAGCATCCTCACGGAAGGATCTATATCTTTTCTATAGTCCTCTGCTTTCAGGTCCTTGGCCCTCTCTGCCTGCAGAGAGTAGTAAGGTCTAGCAGGGACTGTTCCCACTCATTCTGAGGAGTGCTGTCTTACAGGTAACATCTGGTGGTACCCAGCGCCTTGCTCGCAGACTTCAATATTGCTTGGCTCAACCAAAAATAAATTGGAAAAGAAAATTGAACATTGCATCAATTTGGAGCAAGTTTATAAATTCTGCAGCTAAGCAATACCAATAGAAAATGATAGATCGCCACAGCGCAGGTCGTTCCTGCAGTGATGTATAGTCACATTAGCTGAAATACCGTATTACATGATTCTGCTTTATTACCCGTGCTGGTGGCAGACAGAAAAACAGATTACACTTGAGTTCAAATCGATAGGAACTTTATTTACTGGCCTTTTAAAAACATATTTCTGCACTTTATAAAAACATACAGTAGATGCTATTGATAGAGCTTGTCTACTTGTTAAAAAGCAATTTGCCCAGAACGAGGCTTTTAAGCTATAATTTACGGCATTACTTTTTGCCTTCTTTTTTTTTTTTCCATGGTTCTGTTCATCTGGCTGTACTTTGACGACTTCCTTAGACTTCTCTTGCCTTTAATTTTCTCTCCCACTTACCATCTCTCTAAACTCTGAGCAATATGGAGAACAAGTCACATCTCTTCCCAATGGAGGCTGAGACATGTCTCCCAGAGTCCATCTGCTTTCCAGTTCTCAGCTCCTCCATCCATTATGGCTCTGGACTTTGAGGGGACTCCTGTGGCTTTAGATAGCCTCTTAAGGACACCTGACCCTTGAACCCTGATTTCAGTGGTCCCGTGTGTTGGGAAGCACAATCCTCATTTTATAGCTGTATAGCTGTTGACTCCAGGATGTCAAACTAAGATCTTCTGAGTCCAAATCAATTCAAGGTCTATTTGGGGTTTCAGATGTGCCTGGCCCCATAGCTGGGCACTATGAGGACGCAGAAGGTGGCTGACAAATGAGCTGGACTGTAGGGGCTGATAGATTAATATAAGTTAGATTTAGTGAATATATAGGTTTCTGATACAGTCTTTTAATTCGGGGCATGAAGATCAACTTTGCTGTGAGCAATTAGCTTATCAGCTTATGGAAGAAGTCAGGTGAAATGAGGGGAGTCTCTTTGGACTGAAAAACAAGGTTGAAGCCAGGTGAAACAAGGAAAGACTTTATGACCTGGCATTGCTTTCAACTGCTAAGTGGGCAGAGCCCAAATTAAACTGAAGCAGGTGGAACAAGGAGTGATCCTATTTAAGGACAAGTGGATGAGCCCAGAGAGCTGGGTGCTAAGGGCCCCCGATATGAGAGAGCTCCGAGAGTCCTGCTGGAGAAAGTTCTGGTAGACCAATGGCCAGATCTCCCTGAGGCAGAAGGAAGCTGGTGAGCAGAGAAAGCCTCGGCAAGACAGCAAAAGGCCAAGGACTAAACCCTGTGGCTCAGCTTTTGCCTAGAGGGGTTTGACCTGTCCGAACAGTGGCCTGAACGGAACTGTGGCCAGCTTTAAAGACTGAGGCAGAACGGCAGAGTTGCTGATACGAAGGAAGTAAGGTGGCCTACAGACGCTGAGGTCTCCCAGAGAGAAGAAAGCCTCAAGCCTTATTTAAAGTGAGACTTCGATAGCCAATTTACCCTGACGAACCTGTGTCTGAGCTATTCCAGAAAAAGGACTGCTAAGTGCGTTAAAGAGTCTACCCCCGAGACTGGTTTCCTGACGACTGAGGACCTGCCCCAGAGACTGTATCATTCTAAAAGGTTATGAAAGTAGTTGTTATGATTATCAATAGGTTTAGTGGATAGGTTAAAGGGGTTGTAGGAATTTATAGGATTAATAGTTAAGAAATTGTTGGTGTTTGTTATAAGTGAATTTAGTAATAAATAAGTGTTAAATAATAACTTAAAAGTTTGGTTACAGTGGACCATCCAAGGGGTATAACTGATCTACTTGGGGAGGCCAAGTAGATATATTATGGGAAGTTGGTGTCATGGCATAGTGATGTCCAACATAATTGTTTGAAGAGGAGCAAGTACAGGTGGTCACAAGACTTGGAGCCTTCAATGGCTAGAAAAGTGCCATTGTTGAATGCATCAGCAAAATCTACTTGTTGGGGGGTGGTGGTAAGAGACCATTGGGTTAATAAAGTACTTGTAAGCATGAGGTCCTGTATTTGATCTCTGGGGCAGATATTAAAAAGAGAGAGAAAGAGAGAGAGAGAGAGAGAGAGAGAGAGAGAGAGAGAGAGAGAGAGAAAGAGACTGCAGCTGGTGAGGTGGCTCAGTGGGTAAGAGCACTTCCTGCCACTTCTAATGGTCTTGGTTTGATTCCTGGAAACCTCATAGTGGAAGGAGAGAACTGAATCGTCATCTGATTTCCACATGAACGCAGTGATACATGCACCCCTCACCCCCATCTCTCTCGCATGCATACTAAAATTAATTTAAACAAACATAAAAGAATTAGTAAGAAAAGAACAGGCGGGCACCTGAGGAACAACATTTGAGATTATCTGCCAGCTGTCACACACATGTTCTCGCATATATTTTCTCACATGCATGCTCACTTCCACATACAATGCACAAACACATGCATATGAATAAGTTTGCATTTTGGAAATTCAACTTCCAAGTGTATGCATTAGGCAGTTTGGAGGTGAGATATCTTGGAGATAGTTAGGGCTAAATAAGGTCATGAGGATGGGTTTGCTGCAGTGGCATTAGTGGCTGTATATGAAGAGTAAGACATGCTTGAGATGGCACACCAAATCTGTTGTTCCATGTGGTACCCTGCTCCATGTTGTGATGGAGCCTCAAAACCACTTCCAAATTCCTGTGCCATGTTGTCGGATGTCCCAGACTTTAAACATTGAGCCCCAAACCCTCTGTTCTTTGTATCTAGTCTTGGATATTTTATTATAGCAACAGAAAATGGGACTGATGCTCACAGTTAGCCTTGGATTATTTCTGTCTCTGCCTAAGAGTCCCTGCTCTCCACATATGTGTCTAGTACTGGGGCCTCACCTAGGTAGGTCATACTGTCTTTTCTCTCTGTCATTGGCTTTGTTGCTGCTGGGTGAGGGAACAGAGGTTTTGATGGCCCACCAGAGTGGGTCAGTGCCTCATGGGTTGCCTAGGCTTGAGCACAGTTCATGTGAGCATGTTGGGAGCTGAGAAGACTTTAAAGAGGCAGGGTTTAGTGAAAAACCACTAAGTCATGTGAGGCGCTGCCCTCAGATAAGATTAAGGCGGGTCTTGTTCCCACAACAGCAAGTACTTTTAAAAAGAATGAGCCTGGCCCCTGAAACTGCCCACGTTCTTGTTCATCATGTGATCCTCTCCCATCCACTCCTACCATCCTCCATGTCATAAAGCGGCTGAGAGGGCTCTCACTAGAGGCCACAGATGGCACCCTGAGCTTGGACCTTCAGTCTTCAAATGGAGCTATATATTCCTCTCTCATATGTTATGCACCGTGTATCTATACATCACCCAGTCTTGTTAGAGGAACAGAAAACGAACGATTGTAGAGAATTGCTGGAACGACTTCACGGCACAATTCACGTAAAGTTCTCAGCACTCACAGGCACCCAACAAGTAAACGTTCTCTTTATTAATCAGTCAAGCAATGATGGTATGCAACACCCCAGGGCCAGATGAGACCTGTTTTCAGTACAATGTCGACTACAGTCACTGCTGGGTGGATTACTGTGTGTGAGGAGATGTTTCTCTGTTGCTCCTTCCAACAGGTGCATGGCTTGTGTTTGGAGAGAGGATGGTGAGCTCTGTCTTTGAGGCAGTTCTGCAATTACTAACCTGGGAACACTGCTGTGATTTGAGTTGAAGGTGTATGCAAAGGTGGCACTTTCTGGAAGAGGTGAGCTGGGAGGGACTTGAAAGAACAGAGGGAAACGAGAGAGAATTTTCAGGCAGGGGATAGGAAAGGCTGAAGATCATGGAGACACAAATTCACACTGGAGGAAGCAGAAAGAGTGAGGAGGGGACATTTGGGAGGATGTAGAGAAAGAACAGGATTAATTCCAGTTCCTGGGAAGGCTGCAGACAAGTGGGAAAGGAAGTTAGAGGAAAAAGGAAAGTGCCTTGGGTTTGGGGGAGTTCAAGCTGATGGGAGGACACTGACACTTTTTGGCAGGGATCGCTCCACCCCCATCCAAACCAGACACGGACAAGAGCCAAGCAAGTCTTTTCCACAGGCTCCTTTTTGATGAGCACTCTCCTTCCTTCTCACTTGTGATGTGCGCAGGCGCCTGGGTGATAGCCACTGCATCCTGCCATCCCATAGCCTGACAGTATAATAGGCTCAGCCCTGAAGACAGTACTGTCATGGTGGTGGTGACAGCGGGCTCCAAGCCCTGCCAGGTAGCTTTAGCAACTTTCTAGTCTTCCTTGTCTTACTAATTAGGAGAGTCTATCTCACTGACTTGGACAATGAATCTCTGAGAACAGCTCAACGTTCATAACTGTGCCTAACAGGCTACTAGAACCAGGTCCTTTAATATCCATTTTAAAGAGGCCAAGTGCTTGTAATCCATATGTGTGCCCCCTCTGTACTACAGGGACCAGCAGACATCTCAATGATGACAGAGAGTGGCATCTAAGTGGCTCTCCAGTTGCCTCCAAACTGGCAGCCTCTCAGCCGTCAGGTCTGGCTAGATCTCTGCCATCCTCTCCTCTGGCTTCCTTCTGTGATTTGAGGACATGTGTCCAGGGTTCAGGAAGCCTTTTTACCTTAACATAAATATTTGCGAACACTGGGGCTGAAGGCGGAGGCCCCCTCCCACTTCTCGCAACCCTCCCTAAATAGTATACAGTCATCAGAGTTTAAGTAGCCCAAGAAAAAAAAATAATTGCTTAACAATCATATAAGACAAAATGATTCAACAAATGACAATGGCGCCCCTCGGTATAAGGAACAGGTGTGCTCAGTGTACCGTGTTATAATGTGCTAACGCAGGATTGACAGTTCAGTAACAGCAGTGGGGAGCTACTCAGCCTATAATTCCAAACCAAATTCAAGGCTGTCCGCAGAACTCCAATCCTAACAGGCTGTAAAATTAGAGGTAACACTGTGCAGGGTTCAAGACGACTCATTAGCAGGTTGGCGGAGTGTTTCAGGAGCTAATTTGTCTGTTGAAGGAACTAATTTTGTGCCATCTTTGGCTTTTTTTTAACATTTTATTTTAGTAAGTGTGTAGATACAGTCTTCCCAAAGAGGAACATAGGAGTTTTAAGATCTGGTAGTTGCAGCTCTTGGGACATGGCAAGAACACAGGGGGTCCATGACTGGATGACCAGAATTGGGTAGTAGTATGGGTGTGTTGAGGAGTGAGACTCAAAGCAGCAGTGTGGTAGAACTGGTTTGTTTGTTTGTTGTAAGAGAGCTGCTCACTCTATAACACTAGCTAGCCTGGAACTCACTTTGTAGCCCAGGCTGGCCTTGAATTTACTGAGATTTGTTCTGCCTCTGACTCTCCAAGTGCTAGGATTAAGGGCACATGTCACCATGTTTAGTGATGCTGACAAATACTATTTCACTCAGTCCTGTTGTTTTAAAGATTGCTTACTTTATGTATATGAATATTTTGCATGCATGTACACCTGTTGGTTAGAAATAGTTGTGAGCCACCCCACCGTGTGGGTGTTTGGAATTGAACCCGGGTCCTCTGCAAGAGCAGCAAGTGCTCTTAACTGCGGAGTGGTCCCTCCAGACCAATCTCAGTTAGCCTTAACATTTAAGAGCACTGGGACTCCAGTGCTGGTTCCTTAGCTTGTTTCCACGGTGTCAGCAAGGGTTTGATCAAGGATATAATTAAGGATAATTGTGGCAAGATTCCTTCTAGGTCCAGGCTTTTTGAATCTCTAAGCAAACATAATATATAATCCATGTTGAGGGTACTTGAGATTGCTTTTAATCAGGTATGGTTAGAAACAATGAGGAGATGACAGATGCAAAGGAAGGACGTTATCTCACAGAGCCCTAGACCAAGGAAGCATGTCACAGTACCCAGGGCCACACAGGGAAACCCCAGGGCTGGTCAGGAAGTAAGGACAAAACATCATAGGTCTCTGGATTGCAATTTCAGGGGGAGGGAACAGGTAAGGCAAAGCAAGTAGGCTTAGGACTGACTGCTGTGAATAATTCAGCAGGATCTAGGTACCAGTGTCGCCCCTGTCAGAGGTACTGGCTCTGGAGTACTCAAGGCAGGCAGGTAATGGCCTGCATCATTAGAGCCTGATAGAGGATTGGTCACTGTGCACGCGAACAGGGGCTCATTAATTTTCTCTGACAATTGGTTTTCCCTGGGGGGACAGTGTCTCCGGGGTCAATGAGGTCCCAAGATAGCAAAGTACCGACCATGCAGAATGAAGGCAGCCATGAATACAGCCTCATAGCCTTGTGCTTACAGTTAGCAGAACATGCCTGGAGTCATGTTCTGCTTTCTGATGCTTTAAACCATGATGGAAAGAGGACATGGATACACCACACTGAACACACAGTCATGGGACATCCCTTTACCTCCCCAGTGTTGGAGGACATTCTCATACATACCCTTTGCTACACCTAGGGGTCATGAAGCAAGGCCTCCACATTCCTTCACCAGTTAGACTCAGCTCCAGTGGACAATGCCAGCCATGTCACTGGTACAAACAGTGCACAAGCTTCCTGAGAGTGACACTGAAACCTTCTGCCCTCTACACAGCAGAACAATTTGTAAGGCTTTGGCCAGGTTGCCTTGAGTTTCTACATCATTTTTTTAGATAGAGAGGGAGGAAGAGAGAGAGAGAGAGAGAGAGAGAGAACAGAACCCAACTCTGAGAACTTCTTTTTTTCTGAAGCATTAAAGGGAGAAAGTTAGGGAGGAACATCAGAAATGCTTAATGAGATGGGGATGGGTTGGGCCTCCCACCCCGATGGACAGTTGATGACAGTCATGCTAGGAAAGCTTCCAGGTCCCATCAGGACTCCTTTACCAATCCTGTTGAGCTAAGATGCTGAGGGGATGACTTTGGTCATAGTAAGACCATGTAAAAGGAAGCCAGAACGTCACACATATTATTGGTTTAATGCTTATAACTCCAGGATGAATCGTCACTGTCAGCATCATTTTATAGCCGGAGAAACTGTTTAGAGATGTAGAGCCTTGTATCCTCCACCGATATGGTCACATAAGTTATAAGTTAATTGAACCTAGGTTTTGGCTCCACAGCCTCATTCCTAACCCTGCATTCCATTGACTCCCTCTATCGGAGGGCAGGATCTTCCAAGACTGATGTGGGCTTCAGAGGGCAGGAGAGATAACCTCAAAGAGGGAGCCAAGCTCCAAAGGAGATTCATCGGCTCACAAGAAGAAAGGCACCTGAGGGCTCTTTCTTCTCCCAACAAGTCTTTCGTGTCTACTACACGTCTGGCATGGCTTTAGGCTCTGGAGGCAACTGTGAATGGAACAAGGTCCCTGCATTCTGGAAGCACTTGTCCAGACAGAAGAACAGATGAGAACAAGATGGATGAAGGAATACAGAAGCCTTAGGGTATTAGTCACCTATTGCCCCATCATCCAGACCAACTTCCTGGTAGAAGCAACTTACATAAGGGTTTCTTTTGGATCACAGTTTGAAAGGGTGCAGTCCATCATGAACAAGACAAGGTGGAGTTCATGGCAGTGCTTCTGGGAGTGGGAATATATGTTTATGTATATATGGTGTATGTGTATGTATGTATGCATATGTATGACATATATGTTTCTGAGCAGATCAGGAGCTGACAAAGAGGAATGCTGAACTCCTCTTCCTTATTCTGTTAATCCTCTGGAAGTAGGGGAGCCCATGGGATTGACATCAGCTACATTCAGAGCTGGTAGTCCACCTTGGTTATCCCTTTCTGGAACCATCCCCACTGACACACCCAGAAGTGTGCCTAACCATCTCTATTAGGTGATTCAGAATTCATTAAAGTTGACTATGGTAATTAACCAACACACTTAGGAAGTGGGAATTGACAAGCTCAGGGCTCTCTGTGTAGCAAAGCCTTGCCAGGTGCCCATCTCTGATCACCAGATCAGACGTGAGTCCTTCCTCAGAGTCCTTCTCTGAGTCAGCTGGGAATTTTCAGCTTAGTCCAAATCTACAATGAGCACTGAAAATAAAAAGGGGTAGTTGTTCTGCGGTAGTTATTGTAGAGATTGCTTCTGGAGATGACGGGAAGCCTGAGGCATGAAGGGAGGATGAGAGGCCACCCCAAACTGGCAGCAACTGGAAGCAGCTACTATCCTCAGACTGGAGAGTGGAGTGAGGGTGAGGAGTTCTAGATGCCTGAGCCCAAGAATCCCTGGGGAAGTGTGAGCCCCGACTCAGGAGCTGGGTAGACATGGCTGAGGGCAGGATCATTGTCTGGGACAATGATCAACAACAGGGAGAAATGGAGACATCTCAGCTTCTTTCCTCTGCCTTTTGATTCTTATGCAACACCTTTGGAGGGCACAGTCTAGACTAAATCCAGCTGCCATGGGAGGTTTCGGGAATACAGTCTCCAAATCAGTCACCATACTCCTCCACTGAGCAGCAGGGCAGGAAGGGGGAAGGGTGGCTCTTCATGAGGGATGAGGCTCCCCTTTCATACAGTATTGCCTCGAGGGCAGTAAAGCCCCTGGTAGGTCAGAAAAACCACTGGTTTCCATAAATGAAAAAAGCAGACTACAGATTCCACAGGAGTGGTCAAAACCATTTTGCCTTTACCATTTTAGGCTGGCCATCCACAGCCCATCTCTGTTCCACTTGTTGCAGTGTTGCGTCTCATTTATAATGCCATCTGAGTCTTCAGGTGACTTTGTGTGTGATTGGCACCGGAGCCCTGTGAGAGTCATGTGCCTGGCCAGTAAATGAAATGACTACAAGCATTCCAGAACCCTCTAGAAGACAGAGATCACCCAGGGCTTCTCTGCTTCTGAACCTTCCTGAAAGCTCATTGCCCAGACTCTTGTCATTGCTGACTGGCACCCCATTATCTGCTTTAATCTGGGCTCAGGCCCTGCGCAGGACAGAGAGAGGCAGCCCTGTTCACAGCTGGCCCACTCTTTTCTATCAGTTCTAAGTGTGGGTAGAACTATTCTAGCTTTGTTGTTGTTTATTTGTTTGGGTTTCATGTAGCCCAGGCTGACCTTGAACACTTTATGTGGCCTGTAGCTTTGAACTGATCCTCCTCGCTTCTATTCCCAAATATTGGGATTCCAGGCATGTTACCATTCCTGTTTGGGTTGTCCTATTCTTATTAGAAGTCAAACTCAAGCCGGGCGGTGGTGGCGCACGCCTTTAATCCCAGCACTTGGGAGGCAGAGGCAGGCGGATCTTTGTGAGTTCGAGGCCAGCCTGGTCTACAAAGCGAGTCCAGGACAGCCAGAGATATTCAGAGAAACCCTGTCTCGAAAAACCAGAAAAAAAAAAAAAAAGAAGTCAAACTCAACCTGTGCAGCCACCTGTTTTGCAGAAAGAGCAAAAGAAACACCATTTTCAGCTACACTTGCTTCAACTGTAGACAGACCTCAGTCCAAAAAGGACAAAACTTGGAAGCAGATAAGTCGACAGCCTAGCTCTGCCAAGACAGGGTAGGTAATTCCTTCATAATTCCTGCTCTACAACCAATGTCTGTCAGAGAAATGGGGCCAAATGGCTGAAGATTGATGCTGTAATGTACGGAGAGAAAATGGGAACTGTCCAGGCAGCCACTGGTATGTCATTTTTTAGTTTTGGAAGCTGCAGGCCCTGCACTTCCTATATAATCAGATATATTTATCCCTCTCAGGTCTCTGAGGTGGCTGAATAATAGATAGCTAGAGTCTCATAGTTAAATTTTGAGTTGTTTAGGAATCAAGAGGGTGTTCTGGATCTAAGAAGATATTTTTAAAATTATGAGGCAAGTTAGTATGAAAGCTGAGTTAGATATAGAACTTTAAACTCATGGAGATGGTTAGATAGTAGAATGTTAAAGTCAGGTGCCAAATACATATGGACTGGACATTGGGAATGTATGCTAAGCCATATAACTCTTATAATCGTGGCCTATTTATTTCTGTTGTTTTGTATTGTATTTATAGTTATAAGAAAAAGAACCATTATTTGGACTGAAAGGGAGAGCTGTTGGGGGGAAAAAATAAATACCTTAAACTAAAAAAAAAAAAAAAAAAAGGAAGGGAAAAGGAGGGGGGGGTGGGGGGGGGGGGGGGGGAAGGGGGGGGCGGGGAGGGGGGAGGAGGGAGGGGATTGTGATTGTAATGTAACTTGAAGAAATAAAAAATAAATTATTAAAAAAAAAAAACCAGTGGTAGCAGGCATGGTGGCGCACACCTTTAATTCCAGTGCTCAGAAGGCAGAGGAGGTTGGATCTCTGTGAGTTTGAGGTCAGCTGGTTTACATAGTAAATTCCAGGATGCCCATGGCTACATAGTGAGATCCTGTCTCAAAAACCAAACACAAAGCCGGGCGGTGGTGGCGCACGCCTTTAATCCCAGTACTTGGGAGGCAGAGGCAGGCGGATGTTTGTGAGTTTGAGGCCAGCCTGGTCTACAAAGCGAGTCCAGGACAG
>CAJQZJ010032201.1:465197-480984 GCA_907164525.1 Lophiomys imhausi | reverse complement strand
TATCCTTATTATTCATGGGCTTGCATAAAAACTACATTCAAACTATGGCAGATATGTGGGTGACAAACAGTGATGTGAAATGCCCTCAGGACAGAATTGCAGTGAGAGAGAAAGATCAAGGACCGGCGTGATCTTGACTTCCAGATAGACGCCAGCCTCTTGGTGCTGCTTACTGGCATCACCTATCTTGGCTCTTCCTGGGTCTCTGCTTCTCTCCATCCCCAGTATTTTGGTGACTCCAAGGATCCTTCCTCACATGGTCAGGGCTGGGACTGAGGTCAGCAGTGAGAAGCCTGTTGTCTCCATTCTCCATCTGAAAGAAGAGAGACCCACAGAAGTTCCTCCTCCCCGGCATCTCTGGGCTTCTTGGATCATGAGGATTTTGAGATGAAAATTGTTTTAGAACAAACCCAATCCCTGCCAGAGGCCCGGGGGCCTCTTTAAAAGGAAAGGCACAGCTGTTCAAAGTTTAAGAATTTAAGATCAATAGCTAAGCTGTCCTTTCCGGAATAATGACACCTCCACCTGCATGCTCTCACAAGCATCCCTAATTAAACACAGTGGGTCGTTAAGAGAAAAAGAGACTTGAAATAGGAAAGAAACTTGTTGGGAAGAGGGAAGGGCTTGGCAGGAGAGCAGAGGGGATGATAAGAGGGAGAGATACATACATCACATATAAGTATGAAATTGTGAAAAAAAATTTAAGACAAAACAAAAAACACCAGTGGCCAACTCAACTTAAAAAAAATAGACTCTGCTTTAAGACAGTTTTAGATTTATAGCAGAATTAAGTAAAAACCACAGAAAGTTCTCATAGACCAGCCCCAAGCTCTCCCATCCCTCAGCCGCACCACACACAGCTCTCCACATCTCCCGCAAGAGCATGGGTGTTAGATCCAATAAACCTGTAGAAGGATCACTGATGCCCAAAGTCTGTCATTTCAGTCCTGGAAGTACATATTACAGATATGGATTAATGCTCACTTACATCCACTCATCAATATAGCAGCACAGAAAGAACTCTTGTGACCATTAACATCTGCCCTGGTCAACCATTGACCTCTTTTAAGGTCTCCATAATTTCATCTCCAGAATGCCAGGGAGTTGGAATCAGATAGTATGCAGCTTTTTCACATAGTAATAGTGCATTCAAAGGTCCTCCATGTTTGTGACCTCATCTGCCATTTAAGTGATTGAAAATATCTCATGGGATGGGTGTACTGTACAGTGTTTGTCCATTCACCAACATCTTGGCTGCTTGTGAGCCTTAGCAATTTTTAATAAACACAGGCAGACATAAGGCTTTGTCTCCCTCAATGTAAATATCAAGGTTCACAGTTGCTGACTGTAGAGTAAGAGTGTGTTTTGTTTTATTGGAGACTGTCGAGCTGTCTCCCAAAGTGCCTGTGCCATTTCTGCATCCTCGCCAGCCATGCATTCCTGTTCCCACATGCATCACTAGCACTGGGTGTTGTTAGTGTTCTGGATCTGGACCGTTCTCACAGGTGTAATGGCTTTAGTTTGTACCGGTCAGATGACAGGCAACGTTGAACATCGTTCCATGTTTTTACTTAGATCCTGAATATACTAGTGCCTTGTCTCTTAAATGACACTTTATAAATTCTCTTTGGCATATCCAAGTTGCTGCCATTACTATGTTTATGGTTTGGGACCATGCTGAAGTCAACTCTAGGTGACCTGCACACAAGTACTATTGTAGAGATACAGAAGATCTGAAACCTACGCTGGCTACCAAGTGGCCAACGGACAGGCAGCATGTACAGAGCATACACACGGGTGAAGGAACCATTCCTACCCCAGCAGGATGGAAGAGAGGGCGGAAGAAGAGTTCATCAATTTAAAACTTGTGAGTTGCTTACTTCTGGGATTTTTTTTCCTGCATTTAATATTTGTAGCCTGTGGCTGATTTGGAATCATTGAAACTTTGGCAATCAGAACTGCCAATCTGGGGGAGGGAGTCAGTGATGGTCTTCTTTGGTGAAAGTATCACCAAAGCTTTGGCCTTTCTTTTCTTCTGGTGCTAGAACTTGAACCCAAGGCATCTAAGCACTTGCCCTGTCACTGGGTTATATGTCCATCCCTGACCCATGTCTTTGTTTGTATTGTTCAGTTTAGTGGTCTTTTTATAGTTTATATCCTCATCCGTTATCAACCCTGTCTTTTCCAGCCTGTCTCCTCCCTCTTGACTCCATCTGGTTGTGCCCAGTAGGCCTGATGGATGAAATGGAGAGAAGCCAGAGTAGTTGTATAGGGCATGGATCCATGGGGACAGTGTCCGGGTGAGTGACCATCATACTCTACAAACCACTCCTTAAACACCTCCGTTAGACAAGGCACCAAGGGGACACCCCTGAAAAAAAAACCACACAGTAAAAGTCCCTAACTTTGCAAAGCACACTTTTTGTGTGGGACCATATATTAAAAGATACATGTTTAAAGCAGTTGTTAACTATATTCTATGATGTGGATACTCGAGTCTAACACGAGAATTAGAGATGCTAGCACAGGGGACACTGAGTCCTTGCAAAGCTCCAGGGACCTGCCCTGACTCCAGCTACTGCAGCAGCAAGAGAATGAAGAACAGATAAACACATGAATACAGAAAAGCTGGGGCTGAGTGGGCTGGGCTCCTTCTCATGGAGAAGCCACAGGGCCCGGAAAGCCTGACCTGTTTATTATACATAGTTGAAAAGAGAGGTGGGATCATTGCATTCAGCTGAACAACAAGGTAGGGGTTATTATATACGAGGAGACAGGTTTGGCTAATCTTGGCAAGAGCAGTTTCTGTAGGGAAGCACTCTTCAGGCCTTAAATATCCCAGGACAAAGCAAGGGGGGACATTTTCTACACACACTGTTTTCTTACACACACACCAGAGGAAGGCTTTGCCATCCCTCTAAGCCTCACCTTGAAGGGAAGTTTGTATGAGCACTGCCCTCATAGACTCATATATTTCAATACTTGGTCTCCAGTTGATAAACTCTTTGAAAAGGATCAGGAGGCGTGGCCTTGTTGGAGAAGGTGTGTTGTTGGGGATGGGCTCTGAGGTTTCAAAAGCCCACAACAGGCTGTTTCTCCGTCTCTCTGTCCATCTCTGTCTGTCTGTCTCTCTGTCTTTGTGTGTCTCTCTCCCTTTCTCTGCCTGCTACCTGTGGATCAAGATATAAAACTCAGTTTCTGGTCCAGCATCATGCCCATCGGCTTCTCTCCGTGATAATCAGACTTGTAAAACTTGCTTAAGCCCCCAGTTGAACGCTTCTTTATAAGCGTTGCCTTGGTCTCTTCGTAGCAATAGAACAGTGACTAAGACAGGGTCCTTGACATGGGATATTTAAGGCCTGAAGAGTGCTTCCCTGCAGAGACTGCTCTTGCCAAGATTAGCTAAATCTGTCTCCTCGTATATAATAACCCCTACCTTGTTGTTCAGCTGAATGCAATAATCCCACCTCTCTTTTCAACTATGTATAATAAACAGGTCAGGCTTTCCGGGCGCTGTGGCTTCTCCATGTGAAGGAGCCCAGCACAGCCCACCCAGCCCCAGCTTTTCTGTATTCATGTGTTTATCTGTTCTTCATTCTCTTGCTGCTGCAGTAGCTGGAGTCAGGGAAAGTCCCTGGAGCTTTGCAAGGACTCAGTGTCCCATACCAATAGCATACATTTGCTCAGGACTTTATTCGGAGCTTCTATCCAAGGAGACTTTTTCAATCTAAATATGATGGCAGGGAGTGCTTCAAGAAAGAGGCGTTTAATGGAAGCAAAGATGTAACCGAACTTTTTAATTATTATTGTTTATTTACTAACAATATTTACCTATAACAAATACCAACAATTTCTTAACTATTAATCCTACAAATTCCTACAATCCCTTTAACCTAACCACTAATCCTATTGACAATTATTTTCCTAACCTTTTAGAATGATACAGTCTCTGGGGCAGGTCCTCAGTTGTCAGGAACACAGTCTCTGTTGTAGATTCTTTAACGCACTTAGCAGTCCTTTTTCTGGATCTCTCAGATGCAGGTTCGTCAGGGTAAGTTGGTTATTGCAGTCTCACCTTAAATAAGGCTTGATGCTTTCTTCTCTCTGGGAGACCTCAGCCCCTTCGCATCAGCAACTCTGCCGCTCTGCCTCAGAGTCCTTAAAGTCAGCCACAGTTTCGTTTAGGCCACTGTTGGGACAGATCAAACCCCTCTAGGCAAAAGCTGAGCCACAGGGTTTAGTCCTTGGCCTTTTGGTGTCTTGCTCAGGCTTTCTTTGCTCACCAGCTTCTTTCTGCCTCAGGGAGATCTGGCCATCAAATGATGGCCAGCACTTTTTTCAGCAGGACTCTGGGAGCTCTCTAGCATCAGGGGCCTCTTCTTCTTTGGGGGGGGGGCTCCATGCACTGTCCTTAAATAGGAGGATCTCTGTTTCAGCTTAATTTGGGTTCCACTCACTTAGCAGCTGAAAACAATGTCAGGCCAGATACTTTGTTTCTTTAAGTCCATTAAGTCTTTCCTGTTTTCCTGACTTCAACCTTGTTTTTCAGTCCATTAAGTCTTTCCTGTTTTTCCTGACTTCAACCTTGTTTTTTCAGTCTATTAAGTCTCCTGTTTGTTTCCTGTTTTCACCTGACTTCAACCTTGTTTTCCACAAGCTGATAACCTAAATCGCTCACAGCCAAGTTGATCTTCATGCCTCGAATTAAGAGACTGTATCAGATACCCCTATATATTTTCTAAATCTAATTTAATTATTCTAACTCCCTACACAAAGAGGTGAAAGGAAACCAAAGGACAGAGAAATCAGAGGTATAGTACCAGGGGTATGGCTGGTGTGTCTGTGGTCTCGAGGAGGCTGATATGATTACAGTGGGAGAAAGAAGTAGGTGGCATGATGGAAGGGTACTCACTGACCCTCTAAGTTCCTGGTCCTTTCATATCTGCAGCTTTAGCTTGGAAAGAAACCAGGAGTCACTGGGGAGGACTTGAGCGGAGGAGTGACATGATCCCTCCCACTTAGCTTTTAACTACAGCTCTGGCTGCCATGTTGAAAGACGACCCAGGTGAGAACAGGGAGGCAAGAAGGAAGTCTATCAGTTAGACGTAACTGGCTTCCCCAAAGTTCGGTGGGATTTCTGCTGGATTAGATGTGCACCGAAAAAAGAAGAATCAGACATGACACCGAGGTGCTCAGCCTGACCTCGGGAAGGATGCAGTTTCTGTGACCTCAGTCGGGGAGGAACTGAGACAGGCACTGTACTGGTGAGAAGTCCTCTTTAAGACCCACTCGGCTCACACTGATAAACATTTTCCTTAAGACATCAGGTAGATGGGCTTCTCTGTGTTGTCTGTGTACAAGATACAACTGGGGGCTTTGGAGGACAAAAAGAATAAAAATAAAAATCCTGTTCCTCCTGCCCCCACCTTTGCAGGGACTTCCACAGGAGGTGTAGAGACTTCACAAAATCAGTGGTTACAGCTACACCCAGCAGAGAGCAGTTCCTTCCAGACTCTCTTGAGGTTTAAGGCAGGCAAAGAAATCCAAGCTGCCAAAAGCCACATTCAAGAGGATCAGATAGAGGACACCCCCCTCCCCTCCCCCCCAATCATGACTGTTCACTACAAGACAGAGAAGGGGAAGTATTGATGTGTTTCCTTTCCCCAGTGGCAAGGAAATACTCTTTGGAGTTTTAGATAATCACAACTGTAGTCTGCTAGCCTCTTCACCTCCAAGGCAGGCAGGTAAAGGAAGAGGGAGAAGGTTAAGGGGTAGTGTGTGTGTGTGTGTGTGTGTGTGTGAAGGGGGGAGGTTAACCCACCCACCTCCTGGGACAATCTGATGGCCTTTTGGTCAGGCAACGCTGGCCCCGGACCCTGCTGCCTATGGTCTTGTGAGTGCAAAGAGGTAACCCTTAAAGAAAGAAGAGCAATCTATGGCTGTGGCTTTACTATTTAGGAGCCCAGTATTAGGCAAATTCCTAACTTCAGTAGCCAGGGTCCCTGGTCTAACATACCAGCTGTGTCCTCACCCTGGAATACAGCCAACTGCCCAAGTGAGAGTTTTCACATTAAACGTCCCTGACTCTCTTGCTAAGTGGCAGATGGTGGATTTCATGCAATGACGTGAGCAAAGGCCCCTCTATTTCCAGCCTGGAGCAGCTACGCTGTTTTCCTTGCACTCCAAGCAGCAACTCTGGGGCGGGAGTGGGAGGAGTCAGGGAAGCTCCTTGGGACTGCACCAAGAGGGGAAGAACAATGAACTGGCCTTTGTCCCAGGTTCCCAGGCAGGGAAAGGGGAACCAGGGCAGTTTGACAAAGCCTGGAGTAGACCTGCCGTCCACCACCTGAAAATCTAGTGCTTTAATAAGCTAAGGCTGATATTAGACCTGGTGTGCTGAGGGGACCTCAGAGAGATGGGCAGAATGGCCAAGTGGGGGTTATTGATGGAATGTCTCTGCAGGCTCCAATCTGAGGGAGAATAAAATTGAGTTATGAAATAGGACCAGATTAATGAAAATGTGTCCAGAACAGCACATTCCATCTGCCTTGATTTCCACCCAGCCTTGGCACCTTCTGACCTAAATATGTCCTCCACCCAGCTTTCCCACCTCCAAAGACAGAAAAAAAGATTTATCACATAATAACCTTCAGGAATCTCAGCCCACTTCTGGACCACTCTCTCAGATCCTCAAGGGGATTCTAAGCAGGGCGGGTTACAGGATAATATGGGGGGGGCGGTTTGGAATCTTCTACCAGGGGCTTCCTTAGTTTCCATTGGTTTCCATTTCTCCACTACCTTCCTTACTCTTCATTTTCCCAGCAGGCCTCTTTTCCTGTCATTTCTTGTCCCGCCCCCAGAGGGGTGTACAAAGCTCTCCCCTCTGTGACTTTTCCAGCTCCCGATTCCAGTCACTCCTCTGCTCTCATAAAGACAAACTGAAAAACATCATTTTTGGGAAGCTCTACATTCAAACTATACATGGATAATATAGATTTCTTTCTTAGAAGCTTCATATTCAGTATGGAAAATATAGTGCTTATAAAAAAAAGAGAAAAAGAATCACCCATCACTTGGACATATATTCTCCTAGTCTTGCTCCCCCTTCCTGTTTATTATGTGTATTTTAATGGAAAGCAGACTGTGTTTATTATTCCCTTTCTGGGGAGGGGGAAATCTAGGGGGCTTGCTTCAGGCTGCATAGTTAAACACAAAAGAGGCCAGCTACCATAGTGGTTAGTTGTAGCTGAGGTCTGGAGTCCAGCTAAGTTTAAAATTGCAATCCAGAGACCTGAACAGTGGCTGTAGGTGTTTCTGCGTTTAGAATATGTGATTGCCACCAAGTTTTTTGTTTTGTTTATTGTTTTGGTTTTGTTTTTAGAGATAGAGTTTCTCTCTGTAATAATAGTCCTGGCTGTCCTGGACTCACTTTGTAGACCAAGCTGGTGTGGAATTTACAGAGATCCACCTGCCTCCCCAGTGCTGGGATTAAGGGCGTGAGCTACCATGCCCAGCTGTCACCACGCTTTTATATGTAGTTTTGTTTTCTCTTTCTGGCTACATTCAGCAATACCCACCTTCGTCTTTCCATCTTAGCGTCTTCCTGGGTGCATAAACAGCCAACCCCTAGGGCAGTGTAGTGTCCTCAAAGAATAATGCCTAGAGAGGGGAACCCAAGATTCGCTGGTAGGAGAAGTGCTTATTTGTCCCACTGATTGGCGACAGATAAAAGTAATTACTGTGTGTTAACATCCTCCTTCCTTTGGTTGCTAAACGGGGACCTCGAGAAAGGTAATACATCGTGAACCTGCTCAGGAAATCACAGTTTCCAAGCAAAGTTTTAGTAGACTGATTTCAGGGGACTCCAGGCAGGTACTATATTGGGTGATAGGCACCACCATGACCAAGAGTCCCTAGAAATCCTAGCCAGCTGGGTGCCTCTGTGGCTCTTGCTTAGAAGCTCCCAAGCCCAGCCAGGACCTCATGGTATGGGAGACAGTCTGCTCCTTTGCAATCCAACAGAGTGCACTCTTGCTGCTGCTTGTGGGGTTTTCAGGGCACCTTCACAGTTGCCCCCTTTGTCCCACAGGTGGTGTCCTTTGCCCACCTGGTTGGTGGGGAGAGCTCCCTCTCTTGCCATCTAGGCTTGCCCTCCAGGCTGGGCTGAGGGGGGCACGGTTGGAACTGAGTCCTCCTGCTCTCAGGGGCAGCATCCTGGGCTTCTCCCAGCATCACCTGGGAGCAGGTACCACATTCTAAGCAGAGGAAATCCCCTCTTTTGGGCGGTGGGGGGCAAAAGAGGGGGCTCACACAGGGAAGGGCAGCATCCTTTTAGTTTTCCTGGGAAGCTCCTTCCTCTCCTTGGCTCAGTGGAGAGAGTGGGGGTGCCCACCAACCTGTTCTGGGGACAGCGCACCCCCCCAAGAGGGGGCTGGTGTGTGTGGAGAGCCCCGAATCCTGGGTCCCTCAGCAGTCAGCCACCCCTGCCTTCTCTGTAAACAGACTTGAAGTGATTCCTATCCTGCCGCTTGCACCTCTTGCCTGGCTCCCCTAAGCAAGCTGCCTTGTCATTAAAAACAAACAAACAAACAAAAAAACACCTTCCACCCTCCCCACCCAGCCCCCTAGGCTATTTCAGAAATGGCATGAGTCAGTCCTGAGTCACAAGAGAATGCTGCCGACCCTTTCCTGAGGTTCTGCCCTAGCTGCAGCCAGCTCCCCACCTACAGCCCCACTGCCACCGCTGCTGACTGGGCTCACCGGCTCCCTCCCTCCTGGCTACCTATCCCAGATTGATTGATGGGCCACCCTCAGCCGCCTTTCCATCTCCCAGGGCCAGCTCTTCCCTGGCCTGCCTAGCCTGCCATCCCTGATGCTGTAAAGGCAGTGTCTAAGTCCTGAGGCCCACACACAGTCTCTTTCTCTGTCCCTTGAACCCCAGGCACAACAAGCCCCCTCTGCCTCTCACCTTTCCAAAGAGAAGGCCAGCTGCAGTGCTGAGCCCCATGCCCAGGAGAGGACAGACAGCATCTCCTGGTGGGTCACTGGTAATTGGCTAGTGTGCACTGCCCTTGGGGACTTGGGCCAGCCACTTCCTCCTCTGACTACCTTTCCTTCACCCCTTCTACCCTTTCCCAGCTCTGTGTTAGAAGGTGCCACACAACTCTATTTTTAGTCCCACCAAGCAGCCTGTGAGGAGCAGCCTCCATCTGCAGCCCTGGGAGCCCTTCACAAATGCTAATGAATGAGAGTGGTTCCTCTGAGTGGTGGATCTTTGAGTACTTCACCTTCCCCGTTGTGTTCTGGGAGGGGAAACTGAGGCACAGGGTTAGGGTTTGGAAATGTGATCCAGCTACCCATCCAGAAAACCTTAAGCTTCCCATACCGGCTGGTGGTTCTGCTTTCTGACTTTAGGTCCTGAGCTAAGTTTAGAGTGCAGGAAGTAACTATCCTCCAAGACCAAACAAATTCCCAGGGCAGGTGAACCCAGAAACTGATCAAACCCACTCCATCTGTTCTGGGTGTGAGTGTGGCGGGGTGTCAGTGATGCTTATGGCTTGCTTATAATGCCATTGGGCTTCCTGGAGGAAACAGCACCTGACTGCAGACTGTGGTTGAGAGCCCTAGTTAAGCCAGGGTGGAGGGCATGAGGTCAGCCCTTATACTGAAGCACAGGGCAAAGAAAGACACTTTGGAGTTACTGCTAATGAAAGTGTGCTGTGTGAGGAGATGGGGGGCAAAGATTTCAGCCAAGGTGGGCTGGTGTGCGCTAGTGATCATGCTGGGCGCTGGAAGGAGTGTGGAGTTGGTAGGTTAGGCGCCTCTTGCTCTATTGCACTAGTGTATGTAGACCAGGCGTCTTGGAGAGGAGCCCTGGAGAAGACAAAAGTGTTTTGAGAAGCATATGACAGTCACTCAGCTGGAGACACCAGTTACACAGCCTCCTTTCCCCTGTGGTCCACTGTCAGACTGGTAGTTCCACAGGACCTCAGCCAGGCCTCCTCACGAGGTGGAAGAAACTGCCTCCCCCTTTGAGCTGGATGCATGGAGTTCCAGGGAGGTAGGTGCCCCGCCTTCTGAGTCTGCCATGGCAACCAGAGGCCAGGCCTCTCTTCTGAGTTTCCGAGTGCTGGCTGAATGAAGGGTGGGTTGATCCGATGAGCATAAACAAAGGGATAGGAAATCCTCCCTGCACTGGGAGTGGAGGGGTGCAGGATGGTGGGGTGCTGCTGATCATTGTATATTACAGGCTTGGAAAAGGAAGCTAGCAGGATTTCCGCTCAACCTTCATGGCCTTTTCTGTGGATCTGGAAATGCACCTGCAGGGAACCTCCTCACTAGTTTCAGGGCCCCTACTTGCAAACCCCAAATTCAGAGCTGTTCTTCAAGTACTTGGTATAGATTCTGATTGGAGAAGGCTGTACTTGGGTGTCAAGTCCCTTAAGATGCCTAGAGGATGACACAAGGCACCTCCCCCATTCAGCAGCCCCATTTCAGAGTGTCAGGGATACAGGGATACATTCTTCCCTTTTCCCTTCACAACATCAGCATCCTGACTGGAGATTTCAAGCATTCTTCCCCTGTGGATAGTTTCCTCTGGTCATCTGTCCAGCATCAAATATTGTGAGAATTCTTAAACAATGTCTACTCCCTCCTTATAAGGTTCCAATGACAACCCAACATTCAGTTCCACCCAAGTTTACTCTGGGAACCAATGAATTTGTTAGGCTTACCTACAGAGCATGGTTGACCCCAAACCAGCCACACTATGAAGTCTCACCCAGCATGGATGGTGGCTTCCCTATGGTTGCATAGACAGAGCTCTTTTCAATTAGCTTTCCCCAGCCAAAATACTGTGGTACCTCCAAGACCAGAGACACATGCATCTGGGGCAAAATTGCATACAAATATCAGGGAAGATTGGCTGGGATCTCAGATAAGGGTCCCATACCAACACACACCTCCTTTTATGCAGGAATGACAACAGTCCACCAGCATGTTCCTGATGGTCTCCTACAAGCAGACTCTGATGGAGACTTGGATGTTTTGCTTGGAGGTTCTACAGTAACAGGAAAGACGAGGTCAGGCAGGGTTCTGATCCAGGGTCAAACCTTGGTTTCCTCACCCCTGTTGGCGGTATGACCTTAGGAGAGTTAAGCTACTTAGCGACCGTTGGAAACCTCGATTTTTCCATCTGTACACTGGGTATATGCTAGAGTCCTTGGCGCGCTAAGGTGGCTAATGCCTGTTTAGGCTCTTGGCCCATGGTAGGCCTTAAAAAGGGATATGTGCTGTTTACTGCTGAATTGTCTCTCCAGCCCTGAAGGCTGAGCTTTTGGAGGAGGATGAAATACTCCTGTGAAGAACTGGCAAGACTTTATTTGGTGGATGGGATCTCACACTTCTGATCCAAACTTCCCTTCGGGCACCCAGAGACCAACTCACCTGTGTGACCAGTGGGAGATGGGGCTCGAACCCAGGCCCCTGCTCTTGTCATTTTCCGAGTAACACTGCTTGGCCAGCTCAGGCTCTGTCCCTGTCCCACCACACATAGTTGGTCCACCTCAAGCCTTTCTGGTCATTCCTTTTTCCTCCTCTCATCTGTGTTAGGCAGCCTTCGACCACTAACAAAACACTTGACACAATACACCTACAAAGAAAAAAACATTGATTTTTGACTCCTTATTCCAGAGGTTCCAGTTTAACACCAGAGGGCTCCATAGCTATGGGTCTCCAGTGAACCTGCTGGATGGCAAGGGCAGGTGGGAACTTGCAGAGGAGCAAATTACCCACCACACCTCCAGGAAGCAAATGAGAAAGAGCAAGGGTGGCGTACAACCTGCTTTGAAGGCACGTCCCCAGTACCTAGGGACCTCTTGGTAGGACACACCCCCTGTCGGTTCCACCCACCTCCCCAATCAGCAGTGCCACCCTGGTACCCAAGCCTTCATGCAGGGACCTATGGGAGCATGACCTACAGCACTGCAGTCAAGCTTCCCCTCACCCTGCTCCTAAACCTTCACCACTGGCCTGTGTATCACATGAGGGTAAGTCAAGGAAGCAGAGCCCCCAGGAAACACAGGAGGGCCTGGCTTTTATGGTTGTGGGGCTGGCAAGTCCCCAGACCACGGAGTAAGCTGTGGGGAAGAGCAGGCTGGCAGCTCACTGGCAGGACGTGACCTCAGTCTCAGTCGATAGGCTGTTCTTCCTCCAGGAAATTCCTACAAATAGAGTAGAACCCACCTGGTCATTAGATATTAATCACAGCCACAAAATAGCTTCACGGCCGTGCAAGCATGAGCGTTTGCTGTTTATTTTTAATAGTGAAAACAAAAGTACGTTTAGAATTAGGCAGCCATGCTGTTTAGATAACCCTGAATGTATTGGCCACTTGCCACACCAGCAGTGTCCTAATGAGGAGCTGGTGGGCTGTGTACTCTCTTTCTCCCCACCAGGTAAGAGGGGGCTGAATAACTGGGTCCTGTAGCCTGGCCACACTGACACATAAAACTGACCGCCACTGTCCCCTCTTGAGGCTCAGTGCCATGCTGCATCCAAAAAACTCCATCTTGCCCTCTTTTTACAACTTTTTAAATGATGGCCCATGGGGTATGGAAGAAAGCCTAGGGCTGTCAAGATGGCTCAAAAGATAAAAGTGCTTGCTGCCATGCGTACCAGTCTGAATTCCACCTCCAGGATTCACATGGTGGAAAGAAAAATGAATTTTGACTTCTGCCCATGTGCCACACACACACACACACACACACACACACACACACACACACAAATAAATAAAAATAAACAAAATAAATGTAATAATTTTAAAAGGTCATAAAGTTTGCCTGCCAGGATCTCCATTCCAGGTATATAATTTCCTTTAGAGATGTAGACTCAGGTATGTTTAACTTTCATGCCTTGGCTTCACCAATTGTGAGATAGGCCCTTATTTATCTGTGACCAACACCCATCTCTTGGGCTCATTGGGAGGACTCAGTGTGTTAATGGCGAGCGCTGAGAGACTCCAGTCTGTGGAAGAGCATGGTGCATCACGGCAATTCATATAACCTATTTTTAGAACAAATTGGGCCTCCAGCTCTCCCTGTGCACATGGCGACATTAGTGGATATGAGGAACCACTCTTGTAAGGTGTCCCCTCCCCTCCAGCACGGGCAAAAGAGCCCAAGCCTATGCTCTGGACCCGTGTAGGGGTCAGCTCTGGCAATGAGTGGGCACTGACTTCCAGCTCATCCTGTCAACTGGTGAATGGCTGAGAAGCCAGGAAGCCCTACATTCACCACAGGTCCTGTGATGCTAATCCTAGTTAATCAATGTTTATCTATGTCTGCTAGGTCCAGTGCATTGTGCTGGTCAGGGACTCGAAGACAGATGTCCTTAGGTCCTAAACTGCTCGCAGATTTTCTTAGTTAGGGTTTCTATTGCTGTGAAGAGACACCAAGACCACAACAACTCTTATAAAGGAAAACATTTAATTGGGGCTGGCTTACCGTTCAGAGGTTTAGTCCATTATCATCCTACCAGGACGCATGGGTGCTGGAGAAGTAGCTGAGAGCTCTACATCTAGATCCATAGACAGCAGGAAGACAGTGAGACACTGGGTCTGGCTTGAGCGTCTGAGACCTCAAAGTCCACTCCCCAGTGACATACTTCCTCCAACAAGGCCTAACAAGTGACTTCTAATAGCGTCACTCCCTGTGAGCCTATGGGGGCCATTTTCACTCAAACCACCACACAGGTACAACAGGTGACGTGGACAGGACCAAATAGATGTCCCAACCACAGGTGTGTTGTCAGCATGGGCAGCCAGGCTGTAGTGCCCTCAAAGTGTGCTCAGGAAGCTGCACTTGAATAGATCATGATGGAGAGACAACTTTTCAATGCTGTGTCCCACCACCACATGACACAGAACAGGGGCTCCAAAGACCTTGGCGAGTGGCCTTAAGCCAAGGGGACCTTGAGGACCGCAAGGGGAGCCAGGGGCTTTAGGCTCTGAAGACATTCTCAGATATGGAGAGGCCGAAGAAACACAATGAGGGATGTGGTTTGTCCACACAAGGAAAGGTTACTCAGCCTTAAAAAGGATGCGCGTTCTGATCCGTGCTACAACACCTGAACCCTGAGGACATTAGTCTGACTGAGATAGGCTCACCACAGAAAACACAAACACTGTCCTATTCTACTCATGTGAAGTTCTCAGAATACTCAACTCCCAGGGAGAAAGCAGAACTGTGGTTTCCAGGGCTTCAGAGGAGGGGGAGAATGGAAAAAAAAATTAAATGAGTGCAGTTTTTGGTTTTGCAACATGAAGAATTCTGGAGATTGATTATATACTGATGTGAATATATCTAGAATAGGAAATTGTACACTTTGCCCCATACACACATCTATATACATAATACTTATATGTAGCAGCTTTTATTTTAACATTTTCTATTTTGTTCTGGTGTTCTTAAACCTCTACCTCTCTTCTAATCCTTATTCCTTCCAACCCAACACTAGGTAGGAAGGAAAGAAGATCAGAGAGGAAAGGGATGTAGGTCTCTTTGAGCTACTTTCTGCTGAATAGGGTCGTCGGTTTCTTTGGGGTAATACCAATCTCAGTTGTCAGGATATCCAGCAGTCCAGCAAACCAGCCATAGCAAACACAACAGCAGAATGAACCAGCACCAGCACAGGGGGAGCACCAACACAGGGGGAGCACCAGCATAGGGGGAGCACCAGCAGGAACAGCAGCAGCCTCTCCCTTCTTCAGAGCTACTCCCGTCCCGCTCTAGGCTCTGGCACTTATACCCTTGTCCAGAGTCGTCAGAATTAAACTTTCTGCAGCTGGCTAATCCACGCCCTTGCTAGAGCACGAGACAAGTAAAGTCAACAGCTGTGGACAAACTGAGACGCCCCATATTGCACACCTGGGATTATAACAAAAACATTCCAGCCGGGTGGTGGTGGCGCACGCCTTTAATCCCAGCACTTGGGAGGCAGAGGCAGGTGGATATCTGTGAGTTCGAGGCCAGCCTGGTCTACAAAGTGAGTCTAGGACAGCCAGAGCTGTTATACAGAGAAACCCTGTCTTGAAAAACCAAAAAAAAAAAAAACATTCTCATAACATAATTGGGTTTTTCAAGAAACAAAAACTCTTACCACACTTATATACACATACAGTATATATACAAATATACATATATACCACACACACATACACAAGCTGTGCTGGCTAGTTTTATTTCAACTTGACACAAGCTGAAGTCATCTGAGAGGGAACTTCAGTTAAGAAAATGTTTCTATAAGAGGCAAGCCTGTAGGGTATTTTCTTAATTATTGATTGATGGGAGAGGGCCAAACCCATTGTGGGTGGTGCCATCCCCAGGCTGGTGGTCCTGGTTTCTATAAGAAAGCAGGCTGAGCAAGCCATGGGGAGCAAGCCAGTAAGCAGTACCCTCCACGGCTTCTGCATCAGCTCCTGCCTCCAGGTTCCTGCCCTGTGTGAGTTTCTGTCCTGACTTCCTTTGATGACAAACTGTTATATGGAACTGTGAGAGGAACAAACCCTTTCCTGCCCAAGTTGCTTTTGGCCAGGGTGTTTCCTCACAGCAATAGAAACCCTAAGACACATGCATATTTACAATATGTATTATAAGCATATATTTGTGGTGACGGGGATGGTGAACACTGTACTTAAAAATAGTTAAGATGTATCAATATACAAAGATCAATACCGATGTAGCCCTATACAATCTTAAATTTGCATTAATATACAATGATCAATACC
>CAJQZJ010032201.1:446130-458867 GCA_907164525.1 Lophiomys imhausi | reverse complement strand
TGTGTGTGTGTGTGTGTGTGTGTGTGTGTGTGTGTGTGTGTGTGTGTAAGAGCCTAAATGTTGACTATAAAACATTGGACTAACTAGATATTTTTATTGTTTTCATTCTTATTTTTATTTTTAGGTGTATGGATGTCTTGTCTTGTCTGCATGTATGTCTATGCACCATGTGCATGCCTGGTGTCCTCAAATGCCACAAGAGGGAGTCAAATACACTGGGACTGGAATTACAGACCATTGTAAGGCACCATGTACTGCTGAGAACTGAACCTAGGTCCTATGAAAGAGCAGCAGATGGTCTTAACCACTGAGCCATCTATCCAGACCTTAACTAGCCATTTTTTGTTTGTTAGTTTCATTTTTCAAGGCAGGGTTTCTTGTGTAGCCCCGGCTGTCCTAGAACTCACTTTTTAAATCAAGCTGGCCTTGAACTCAGAGATCCACCTGCCTCTGCCTGCTAAGTACTGAGATTTAAGGCATGTGCCACCAGGCATTTTTAGGAATAAGAGAAAGGAAATTAAGTGTCCCTCCTTCCACACTGATGACTAGATGTAAGGTTTAGGCACACATTCCTCAATGAACTGTGTTTTAGTTTACATACAGCCTTTATTTGCCCACATCATAGTTTATCAATTCATGTTATCAAAGACTCACCTGTCATTTTTAATGGCTGACTAGTATAAGTGTGTGACAACTCTAACAACACATTGTGTAACCTGTGCCCATGTGCTGGGTATTGAATTGCTCCCATGGAATATTTTCCCCTTCACTTCAAAAATAACTGGAATCCAGAAGAACTTAGAATCCTATTCTTTGACTATATTTTTTCATTCTTTATAGTAAGATATTAGAAGAAAAATTAGTAAGTCAAAGGATATTGCATCTTTTCAGGATTTTTGTTTTGTTTTGTTTTTACTATTCATTGATAAATTGGCTTTGAGTATTTAAACACATTTCTTTATACCTCATCAATACTATTTAATTTATTAAAATAATTACTAATATGATAGGTGAAAATAGCATCTTTTCCACTAATTGTCAATTAGGCTAGTTTACTTTATATGCTTTTTGGCCATTTATATTTACTTTCTGTTTTCTCTAGTGTGTTGTTCATATTAACACTAGTTCTCTAATAACTGACTGCACCTTTTAGCCCCTGTGTCATATGTGTTGCAAATGTCTCCTTAATCTTTTGCTCAATTTTATTCATTGTGGGTTTTTTGTTTGTCTGTTTTTCTTAATGAGAGAGGTTATATACATTCTTATATAGTCTACTACACCATTATTTTCCCTTTATGATGGCTTTTTTTAGAACAAACTTTTTAGATTTATTTATTTTATGTGCATGTTTTTCTGCATGTGTATCTGTGCACTTGTGCATGCTTGGTGCCTAGGGAGGCCAGATCCCTTGTAACTGGAGTTACAAATGGTTGTGAACCACCATGTGGGTTCTGGGAGTCGAACCTGCGTTCTCTGCAAGAACAAGTTCCTTAACCACTGAGCCATCCCTCTAGCTCCTCTCTTTATGATTTCCATTGTGATATCAGTATTGGGAGTACCATTTCTTACAAGAGGTTTATATTCCAAGCTGTTTATCTCCAGAATTCTATGCCTCAGCATAGTCACTGTTCTCTTGCTGTGAAGAGACACCATGACAAAGGCAACTCTTATGAAGGAAAACATTTAATTGGTAACTGTCTTAAGGTTTCAGAGATTTAGCCCATTATGCTCATGGTGGGGAATATGGCAGCACACAGGTAGGCACTAGCAGTTGCTGAAAGTTACATCCTGATCCATAGACAGAGAGAGAGAGAGAGAGAGAGAGAGAGAGAGAGAGAGAGAGAGAGAGTAGGTCTGGCATGGGCTTTTGAAATCTCAAAGCCCACCTCCAGTGACACACTTCTTCCAATAAAGCCACACCTACTCCTAGAAGGCCACACCTCCTAATCCTTCTCCAATAGTGCCACTCCTTGGTGACTTAGCATTCAAATATACATGAGCCTATGGGAGCCATTCTTATTCAAACACCATACTCAGGGGAGCGATGCTCCAAAAGACCTGTGAGGTAAAAATATGAGAATGTGAGAATATAGGTCATGACCCAGATCCTAAAGGTGCCCTAACCAATCCAAGCTCTCCTTGAATACCCACCCCTGGTGGTACTACCTGAGAGAATTGCCTTCTTGTTCAAATCTTTGCAGACATTTTCTGGGTTCAGAATAATATCAACCTTGTCCCAAGTGTCCCTCTCCTAGGAGTTCTCAGGGTCACCAAACTGGATGGTGGCCTGTTTACTGACATGCCCACTCCTGCAGGGCACAGGTCACCCCAAGCAATTCCAAGAGAGAGCAATGGAAGGGGAGAGGAGAAGGGGTTGGTCCTGGATGAAAGAATTAATAGTTCCAGTCACTTCCAGAGACAGAAAATGCCTTTCCTTCCTCTGTGTCTATGCGTGCATGCATGTGTGTTTGTGTGCATGTGTGTACACGAGCATATACACCTGCCTCCATGTATACTTATGAACCTCCCCACATACACATACATACACACACATACACACACACATAGTCTAACTTTGCTATTCTGCTAGTTAGTTCCAAATAGAAGACGCTATCTCCGCAATTTGAAAAGGTATAGGGAGCAAATAAAACCCCAGGCAGAAAAAGAAGTGAGCATGTGCAGAGTAATTTTTCTCCTGTATGCTTTATTAAAGAATTAGATGACATAATTACATGGTATAATGTCGTTACACATATTTATGGTAATTACGTCAATGTACATTTGATGTTCTGTAATTACAGTAAACACACAACAATCCTGACAAATACTTGATCAAGAATTCAGATTCCCTAAGTGAAGATGGGCCAAGACAAGGTTAACCCTTCAGCTTCCTGATAGTCTAGACCCTGGGTATCTCTCCCACCACCCCACCCCTACTTTTCTAGGCTGTCTAGGGATGTGACATATGTCCTCAAGTGTCATCAAAACACAGCTACAACTTAGCAGGGATGTTCAGCAAGATTGGCTGCTAGACAAGCCCGCTTATTTTGATCCCTTCCTCTCTAAGATGCTTAGTTTGCAGACAGGGTGAAAGGAAGGGATGCTAGACTCAGTGAGTGACCAAGATTTAGTAAGTGATGAGTATATAATCATCACACATGGGGAGCCCGGTGTGAAAAGAGCCATCCTAGGTAGTGGGGGAAACCTTCCAACTGTGGAGGTCTATGTTCTTGACCCGGAACACCCAGAAGAAGTATGTCTCTGTCACATGCTGCTGGTGGTCACAAAGCCACTTGGTAACTGGGTCAGTTCCTAAGAGCAGTCATGCCCCACTATCTAATCCCTGGACATGCACACTGGGAGTTTTTACCATGGCTCTGTGGTGTCACTGATATGTGTGGCATTGTATATGGTTAGCATGTTGGATGTATTTCCTTTTCTTAAATGGGTTCTTTTTATGGCCTCATGGGCTCTGGATTCTAAAGTTGGGCATTGCTGCTGTGTTTTATTTTTTGTAAGCACCCCCCTTTTGAGACAGGGCCTCAGTATATAGGTCTGGCTGACCTTGAATTCATCACCCTCCTGCCTTGGGCTTCTGAGTGCTGGAATTATAGGGCAACTGAGGTTCTTGTTACACTATAGAACTATTAGGCAGTCTCTCAAAAACCATTCCAGGCATGGTGGAGTCCACCTGTAATCCCAGCCCTCGGGAGGCTGAGGCAGGAGGATAGTGAATTTGAGACTAGCCTGGGCTGTATAACAAGACACCCTATCTTAATAAGCAATTGATGCAATTTTTGTTCCAGTAGAGATCCATCTCCTGTGATTATTGTCTTTGAGTCCCAGTCCATTCATCCTGAGGCCAGAAAATAGAAGCATGTATTTATCTTTACATGGCAAATTCCTGGTTAGAACTATCCACTCACCCAGGACATACTATTTTGGCCCAAAGAAGGAGCTCAAGGTGTTGGCTGTGAATCCTCAAAGGGGCATAGTAATGGTTCACCATACCTCTGGGGAAAGTAGTTGACCGTGAGTCCATTGTCAAATTGAAAACATCCAGAATCCGAGGTGGGAAATCCCAATTCTCTGTGCACCTCTTTATCCCTAGCCAGCAGTTTTACAATCCTTTTGTAAGAAGGGTGCTTTCCCACCCACTCGCTGGCCCTCAATGGACAGACATTAAATAGTTGTTAAGTTAAAAGCTTTCAAGAGGTGTTAGAACTTCTCCATACACTCTCTCCAGTGTGCACACTGACCCTCTTCAGTATGGAATGGAAACAGGACTGACTGTCCCCTTTTGCATTCATGGATTCCGTCCTACTCTGTGACCTGCAGAAACCAATTATCCCTGGAACAGGTGGTCTCAAAGGATGATTTCTCTGTTCCCCACAGATGGGGTGGGGGTGGGGAAGAATTTTACCACCCTGGTTGAGTTCAGTGCAGGAAAGGACTCAAAAGAGGGCTGACCAATGACTCATAAAAGTAGCAAACTTATTGACTAATATAATTCTTAGTCATGAATCCACCATGTCCCATACATACCAGAATCAAAGCAATTACAGATTTAAACGAAATCAATATTTTTTTTTTAGGGCAGAATACACTTGTTTTAGCCCAAGATGGGTCTGGGGTGAGTGACCTTACTCCCCTGTAATGAAAGCACCTCACAGCTTGAAGGCTTCTGGGTGATAATTGCTGTAGGCAGAGGGAGAAATCGCACTGTGCTAATGATGCTCTGTGTCTTTTCGGAAGTGGAAGCGGAGCTCCCCTGTTATTCACCTAGGGCCAGGGTTGCACAGGGATGTGGGAATGCAGGGATGCAGGGATGCTTCAACGTAGAAACAAACTCATCAACGTCCGAATCTCAGCTGCTCATTTCCCCCATCATCACTGTCCTCTCTCTTCTCCTTCCATCTTCTTGATTTTTTAGTTAAGCTAGTTGCTCAGGACCTGGGGCATTTAGACCCAAGCCTCATGGATGTATTCAAACATGTGAGCAAGCGAGACAGAAACCGATGCAGCTGTTTCTCTCTTCCTCATTTTTTCTTTCTATTCAGTGAGGACTTTACATGGCCGGGAACCATAATTCATAATTTTCTTCAGTCACAAAAGACTGCTGGAACTGAATTCCTGTTGGGAAACAGATTTTTCCCCCCTCTGGGCTCTTCCTAGTTGGGCATTTGCAGTGTTGTAAACTGCTGTGCGTTTACCAGCTACTAAAAAAGGTGATTCAGAAGGACAGTAGACTGAGCCTTATATCTTTTTGCATAAATACTGACAAGAAATTGGGATATTTGCATTCTAAGGAGTTGGTGGGGTGGGGTGGAGGAACTCTAGAATTTCTGCCTGTAATCGAAGTAAGGCCATTTTGCAGAAGCAATTTCTAGCCTCAGTATAAGTAGGAAGAAAAGAAAGAGAAGGAAAAAAAAGGAGAAGAAACACAGCTCTTCTCATTTCCAGGAGTTCATGCTTTGGAGGTGGAGGGCAAGAGTCTGAAATTAAATATTCGAGACAGAAATCAGCAAGAGGCCAACTCTTCAGGAAGGGAATGTCCATTAAGCTCCATCGATGGGATTGCCAATAAAGACTATGTTGAAACCGGCCTCTCCCTCACCTCTTCCCCACCTGCAAGGGTGCCTGGGAGCTCAATAACTCTCAAGGTAGGGTTGTGCTCTGATCTCTCTGCCTAGTCTTTAGCTGCTGGTCTACCAACTACAGCTCCTGGGAATCGAAAATTAATTTCATTCCCTGCCCCACGCAGCTGATCCCAGATGGCCAGTGCCTCAGCTGAGCTCTGGGGTCAGATGTGGGAGATCACCAGGTACTTGGAGTAAATGACAAGGGCCTTGGGCGGAAAAGACATCTACCAATTCAGAAATCACATTTTCTGCTCAACTTAATTTCAGTGTGTCCCTTTGTCTCACTACAACAAGATTCAATTATCAGGGCAATGGGTGTTCTCTCTCTTATGCATGTCCCCTCCCCCCCACTTACTCACCTGACCTCTCCCCGTGCAATGTTTAGTGTCTTCTCTCTTCCTGGTAACTGTGGGTGATTGGCTTTCTATAAGCAAGAAAGAGAGGGAATTTTTTTTCCTCCCTCATTAAAAGGAACTGAATAATTTTGATGGTGGTTGACATCATGGAAAAGCATCAGAATATCAGAAGACACTGATTCCAGCTGTGTGGCCTTGGGCAACACACTCAGCCTTTCTGAGCCTCAGTTCCCTCCCCCACACCCACCCCTGAAACCCTGACCATAAAATAATAAGTTATAACAGGGCTGGGACGATAGCTTAGTCATAGCTTAGTCGGTAAAGTGTTTGCCACACAAGCAGGAAGTCCTGAGTTAAATTCCCCAGAACCTGTGCTCGGAGTGGGGGTGGGGTGAGTGTAATGGCATGTGTTTATAATCCCAGCACTGAGGAGGCAGAAACATGCAGACCCTTATGCTTCACTGGCCAACCAGTCTAGCCTACTTGGTGAGCTCCAGGCTAATTAGAAACCCTGTCTCAAAACAAGCAGGGTAGATGGTATCAAGCAATGACATATGAGCATATTCTCTGTCATGTGAGGCACACACAGACACACACACACACACATTAGTTACAATAGATTATCTCTGGGTTCATCATTTAGTGAAAAAATCCCAAGGGACCCAAAGCACTTCCTTGACAGAGTGCATTCATTCTAAGGGTGCAACATCAAAGGAGCTTGAACACAAAGTCACAGCAAAGGCCATTCAGGGCCCCAGTATGGCTGTAATACACATCAGACATGTGGGCTTCTGGTCCAGCCTTATGTACCTCATTGATTAAAGATCTCCATAAGGTCATGCATGATAGAACTCTCTCAAAGCAGCCTCTACACTAGGTATGCATGGGAGGAAGGGACTAGATAGAGACTATTCCCAAGATCTATTTGGACACCGTCCCTTAGGGATTGCCTTCCCAGGTCCCCACCCCTTGCCTCTCAATCTCTCTCAGTTTGTAAGGCTGTCACTAGTAGCGGAATCCAAGCGTTGCCAATTCAGCGGTGTTTGGCCCAAATGCTGTTTCCTAAGAACTGTTGGATGCCCAAGATGCTCTGGGAGTCTGTTTGCTTTTTCCAACAAAACCTGCTTTTTTTTTTTCCTTTCCTGGAAGTGGAATGTGGCATGAAGCTGGCAGAATCTGAACCCAAGCCTTTTCCAATTCCCTTCTACACTCAGCAGACACTGCAGCGACAGGCTTTCCTCCTACCCTTCCCCAAGGTCCCAAGGCTGTGGCTGCTATTGGCACTGAATGTGTGTGACAGACTAATTAGAGCCGCTGGCCAGTGGTTTGGGGCTCCATTCCCTACCTTGTGTGTGGAGTGGCAGGTTACATGTGTTCATGTTTGTGTGCACACATGTGTTGCTTGTGAACACCAGAGGTTGGCATTGGGTATTTTCCTCAGTACTCTAGTTTGAGACGGCATCTCTCCCTGAACCTGGTGCTCACTGTAGGCTGACCTAGTTGTCCAGCAAACCCCAGAGATCCTCCTGTCTTTGCTGTCTTAGCACTGAGTAACAGGGATACCCTGTTGTGCCTGGCTTTTCCATGGGTGCTTGGGGATCCGGACTCACGTCTTCATGATTGTAACTGAGCCATCTTCCCCTCCCTCTGGCTCATTCATCCTTGCCTGCCCACTGTCTCCATTGTTTTTAGGAGTGTCCTTCTTCCGTACCTGAGATGTATGATCCTTCTAGCTCCATGGTTCGCTGGCCCAAGTCCTTGAAGCTATTGTTCATCTTTCTATTTTGTTTCATCTTTAAGTTTATTTATTTACTCTCTGATGGTTTTATACATACATGTAACGACTTTTAGTCATTTTTGCCCCCCATGCCCTCTCTCATCTCCTGATCATGGATGAAACCCTCCTTTCTAATAAGTTTCTCTTTTCATACCTTTATTTCTGTGTTACCCATTGAATTTAATTACGGTTGCTTGCATTTAGCATGGTTGGGAGGTTTTTTGCTGGAGCATGGGCAACTTTTCAGTGGCTACACCACACCTCCTCCAGCAACCATTAACTGCCACTAATCCCTTAGGGAGGGGCGGGCCCTCGTGAGTCCTCCTCATTCATGACGAAATACTGGCAGGCATAATCTTCTTGAGCTGTAGAATTTTATATCATCCTCATCAGTCTTCAAAGGGTCTGATGACAAGACTTCCTTCATTTGGATTGTTGGAGGAAGCCAGTGAGTTCACAGGCATGGAGAATTATAGGACACAAGCCCCTCTGTGCCACTGTCCACCCCAGGTGACAATTTCTTCCCTGCTGTTCACTGATCAAGTGCCCACTCAGGCCATTCTCTCTTTAAATTATACCGAAATCCTCTCTCCCAACCCCACTTACCCACTGGTTGTATTCTAGGGCAATCGATAGCAGACTGAAACCACGGGGCCTATTAGGGTAATACTGTAGCTCAGGGGGGAGAGTGTTCACTCAGCACTCACAAGGCCTTGGTTCCATTCCCTATGGCTACAAGAAAAAACAGACCCATAAAACTGTGGACACTTGTCTGTCTTGGGTTGGCTTTAGCAAAAGAAGCATTCTAGCTCTTGACACCTTTTCACTTTAATTCTCTCTCTCCTTCCCTCCTCTCCTTCCTCCCTTCCCCCTTCCCTTTTTGCATAAGAAGTAGATACAGAAGAGCAAGAAGTATAGTAACACCCCAGGCCAAGTAGCACTTTCAAGACAGCATGGCAGGTGACATCCAGGATGTCAGAGAATGTGACAGTAGCACTGGGGACGTGAGTAGCATAATGCTACACATCAGTGTTGCCGACAGAGCTAGGATAAGTTGGCAGTGGGCATAGAAACACCGTCTGGGTCAGGAGATGCCAAGATGATTTGCTCAAGCTACACACAGACGCCAGCAGGGCTGCTGACACAAGTAACCACATCTAAGCTGTCTTCCTGCCCTCTCACTGACCCTGGCTGGTGGCTTTTTTGTATCCTGGAGCACTAAGAAAGAGTCAGATCTTAAGGGTCAGAAACCCATGTCGCAGGTAGATGGAACACAGTACCCACAGAGTCAACTCTGTGCCTCACTTTCTCCATTTGTAAATGGGAAGGAAATTTTCATGTCTCTTAAAGCATGAATGAGGAAAAACATAACATCCCCAGGGAGTGTTAAAACCATCTATTAGAACGTCCAGGGCGTTTAGTTTCACTGGACTGTGGCCTTACCCTTCTCTTGCTGTCGAGGCTGTTCTGGTCCTAAGCACTAGACTAGGAATGAGGTAGCTGCCACCTCCTGAGCTAGGCCCTACACTGGCATGGGAGAGAAAGTGGAGCTCACAGCTCATCTTGTCACCTCCTGACCGCGAGGTGAGGTAGTGGACTTTGGTCTTCTACAGTTCTCCAGATGGAAACAATTTTACCCACTTAACAGGCCCACCTTTTTACCAGAATTCCTTGTCACTTGGTGACAGCATTTCCACCCCTCCCCACCCCCAAAAACACAGTGGAGGCTGGGACACATTCCCTTTCTTCTGATTTCCATAGTCACTGCTGCCAAAATGCAGCACCTTGGAACCCATCTCCTTATTTCTGCTTCATTCTTCCTCTGGTCATCAGGTAGTCTATGGCTTATTTTGGTTTTTGGTTTTGTTTGTTTTGTTTTTTAGATTAGAGCAGGCCTCAATCTCTCTATGCAGCCCATGCAGGCCTCACACTCAGGTAACACTCCAGCCATCTGGCCCCCGGGTGGTAGGATTATACAGATGTATGGCATAACATCAGGCTAATAATTGACCTATTTTATTTTTCTTTTTGATGTTTTGATATAGAGTCTTATACAACCCAGGCTACCCTCGAACTCATCAGGTAGACAAGGCTAGCCACCACCATCATGCTGTAATATTGATCCTTTCTTAGGATTGCAAGTATAGTTTGACTTTACACAGAAATAGCCAGGAATCACTGACAGTGGCATCAGACAGCAGACTCAGACATCAGACAACATGTGCAGAGGAGTGAGCACACACACACACACACACACACACACACACACACACACACACACACATACACACAGAGAGATACACACACATGCACACACACACACACACACACACACACACACACGCACCCGGAGCCTCCAGGGCTCTTTCTCCTTTATTTCCTTTGGCTGATCCCACACACTCTGCATCCTGTCTAGGTCCTGCTGCCACCTCCCAGTGGCCCTGTACCTCACTCCCTTGAGCAGATAGCCCCCACCCCAACTCTAGCCTCCTGGTGCTGGGTGGGGGGCAGGGAAGCTGCGGGGATAATGAATTGAGAACTTCCAGCCTCCCGTCTCTTCCTGGCTGCTGAGTGACACAAATGGAATTCATCTTTAATCATCTGTTAACTCGTTGTCTATTATAGCTCTTTAATAGCACCATAGATATTCTTAATGAAGCATGATTTAAGGTATTTACAGCACAAGGACCGACAGACATCACTCACAGTGTGCAGGTAATGAGGCGGAAAACGGCTTTTGAATTTCCCCCAAAAGAGAAAGCACACAGAGACAGAAAGAGCTTTAGCACAGGGGCAAAAAGAAAAAGAAGGAAAATAAAAAGGATTAAAAGCTTTGTGTTGTACAGTTTGTTTTAAAATGTTTAGGCATTTAAAGTCATTTTAGCCCTTTTGAGGTGTTTGGCTCACAGAGCTCAGCAATCACAGCTCAGAGGGGGGCAGGCTCAGTTGTGAGTTCTCCTGGCCACCACCTCAGCCCTAGTGCTGTCACCCTACACTACTCTGGGGACTGGGAGGTGGGCGCTGGTGGGATAACTCAGGCCTCCCTCAGTTCCCTGTCTTCCTGTGGTGCACCCCCAGGGTTAGCAAGAGCATCCCTGGGAAGGTAACCCCACCCCCAGCAGACCGAGACAGAGTTCATCTTCCTACCCAGTGCGCATGCTGTCAGGGGCTGGTCCCTGCTCTTACCTCACAAACCCTCAAAGTTTTCTGCTTGAAGTGAAGCCTGTGACAAATGTGGGAGCTCAGCCTGGCATCCGAGAGGAGGCCCAAGGTGACCAGACTGAGGCAAGGCCTCCTTTCAGAGGGAATCTCCCTGTCTGCCCAATCAGACAGGCTATAAAATCCCTCAGGACACTGGGAGCTTGGGGCATAATCTCTCAAGGTGAGGCTTTAAACACACATATCTCCAAGGCAAGAGGGACATGCTTAAGCAGCCATTCTCAACCTGTGGGTCTCAACCCCCTTGAGGGCCAAATGTCCCTTTCACAAGGGTCCCCTAAGACCATCGAAAAACACAGACACTTACATTATGATCCATAAAAGTAGCAAAATTACAATTACGAAGTAGCAACAAAAATAATTTCATGGTTGGGGGTCACTACAACATAAGGTGTTGCAGCATTAGGAAGGGTGATAGCCACTGCCCTAAAGGATTGAGGGCTACCTGTGACAGGACAGGGACTACAACTACAGTTCCTGTTCCAGTTCTAACCCATAGCCACAATGGTCTTTAGAACAGTCTCTTGCTTCCCTGCTCCTCCTTCCTCCCTTGACCTCAGAGGGTGTTCCTTTCCCTGCCCCTTTATAACAAAGGATGTGGTAAAGTCATGAAGAAAAATGACTTGAAGGATGGAGACAATGGCTGTCACTCACACTAGTTGAGTGATGTTACTTTATTTTGTGGTCCAGCTCACAAAGATCTCTCCCGTGTGCCGCTTCCATGGCCTTCCTTGTCTCTCTGTGTCTGCTTGACCTCAGCCTGAGGTCAGGACTGATTAGAGCTTCCGGGTCCCTAGTGACATCTCATCAAACCCTCTTTCTGCAGCTGTCTGAGATGGTCTTTCTTAGGCCACCACAAATGCACAGAACAGGAGACCCAGACCCAGTGGACCTATTTTCCAAGGGAGCCATGATAGGCTGTTTGAAATTAGTACCATTCTTGCCTGGCTCCCACCTCTGCCTTTTCCTTCCCAAGAGGAGAAGGGGCTGTGGACACAGGGGTGACCAGGCGGCAGAGAAACCAGCTCATCGGGTGGGTTGGGGGATCATAAGGTTTCTTGGCATGGAGTGTTGAGCACACCTGAGCCACCTCAAAGAAGCCGGCTGTATTCTCTCCCAGCTACAGCCTCCTTCACAAGCTTCAGCCCCTCGCTCTTAAGACCACCATTTCATCTTACCACCTCTAAAAAGTGGCACAGGGAGGAAAAGGGGCTAACCTCAGTCACATAGCACCAAAATTCTGACTTCCAGTGTTTCCCGGGCTTGCTAGCCTCCCGCTCTGTACCAATCTGCTTCTGCTTGGCATGTATCGCCTCCTCCCACGCCTGAGGGAGCCAGACATCCTGATCCACACATGGAAGTGTTCATGCAGGGAGTGACATTCTGAGGACACAGTCAAGAGAAAGGGTCCTCTAGTGCCAAATCAAAGTAGGGTTCCATTTGGAGAAGGATATTGAGGCTCACATGTGAAGATTCCACCAATAATTTTTACCCCCTTCACTCCTCTGTAGTTTGTGACAGAGTCTTGCTATGCAGTGTTGGTTTGCCTGGAACTGGCTATGTAGCTCAGGCTGGCCTCAAACTTATGACAATGCCCCTGCCTCAGTCTCCCAGTTGCTGCTATTACACCTTGTAATAACAGGGTGTACGTACCCATGCCTAGCTAATCTCTCTCTCTCTCTCTCTCTCTCTCTCTCTCTTGCTCTCTCTCTCTCTCTCTCTCTCTCTCTCTCCCTCTCTCTC
>CAJQZJ010032201.1:431858-446030 GCA_907164525.1 Lophiomys imhausi | reverse complement strand
CTCTCTCTCTCTCTCTCTCTCTCTCCCTCTCTCTCTCTCTCTCTCCCTCTCTCTCTCTCTCTCTCGCTCTCTCTTCCTTCCTTCTAAATGTGCTCAGTCCCATCCTAGCCTCTGCTGTCCAAGCTCTATCTCAGACAGCCCACATCTAAAGCAAAGGGATATAAAAGCAGAGACTAGCAGGGTGGGGAGGCACTTGAGGGCCTGGTGGGTGTATTCATTTGTTGATTTGCACACCCTCTTCTACTTGTCCAAGCCTTGTGTCAGTTGTAAGAATAATGGAGCAGCCTGCCCAGAGAAAAGCCATGATCTAGTACAAGGACAGATTCCATTATTAAAAAAAAAAAAAAAAGGCCTGCCAGTAATTTTAAGAGGGAAGACATGCCTTACAGAGCCCGAGGGCAGAATATATCTGGGTGGATTAAAAATGGCACATTATAAGTTTCTCAGCCTTGGGTGCTAAGGCTTTTTCCAGAACAGTCCATGCAGCTGGATACAGAACCCACCATTGGAGGATGCCCCTAGTTTTTATGATCTCCCCATAGCATGATAATATGTTGATTTCTCTCCCTGCTTCCATTTGCAGCGATCCATTGGCTGCTCGGTACAAACTCTCAAGGAGGCCTCCCTCAGGCTGGTTGACATCCATCTCTCTTTAACTCTTCACAGGAAGCCTGCATCTTCCCTTCCATCCCTACCAGTGAGGACCAGATAGGGAATGGAGGGCTTACAGGGCTGGGGCGGGGGGAGTCCTTAGAAATTAAGTCTCTTGTCTTCTGCCTTGCTTACCCTGGGATGTTAAGTCATCCCACCTCCTTGGGAGTCTTACCTGCCTTTATCTGGTTATGACCCTGGTTTCTACTGTCTCTTCCCTCCAAGGTTCATAGTGATAAGGGTAGAATAGGACTGGCCCCACACAGGAGTGGCTGTCCCAGGCCAAATGCCTATAGTGGTCCTATCAACTAGGGACCAAATCAACAAATGAATGAAAGCAAAGAGGGTACAAGGGTCTCAAGCATACTGGCCTCCTGCCTCTAAAGCCCCAGTAGAAAGCAAGTTTACCTGTACAACTGGAGTCAATGTGTCTCAGCAAAACCAGGCTTGTTAAGAGAATATGGTTAAGTGAAAAGGAAAGAAGCCACATGGGCCCCTTTCTTGGGATAGACTTGAAGTTGATTTTGTCTTGTTGATATCAGGTAAGTGCTCTATCATGGAGCTATATCCATAACCCTGTTTTTATTATTATTATTATTTCATTTCAAGATAGTTGCTCAGGCTGGCCTTAAACTCACTCTACAGCCAAGTACATTCTTCCGCCTCAGTTTTCCAAGTAACTAAGATGACAGATTTCTGCCACCAGGCCTGGCCCCTTGCCATTGTCAAAGTAGTTGAAGCCTTGTGGTCCAGAGTTTCCTCGTGGCAAGTCGTCATCATAATTTACAATAGCTTCTCCTCTCAGTGGACAAATACCAGCCCGTAGCTGCACAGGTGACTGGGGAAAACCTTGGGTTTTCCTCTGCAGTTGTTTCCAGGACTATTGGAGCTGTCTGGCCAATTACTCTCATAGTCATTTTTTTCCACTTTCCAATGGCATTTTGAGAACACCAGCTTGGAAGAAGGAAAAGTCAGCCCCTCCCCAAAGCCAGTGATTTTTATAAATGTCGATGCCAAGTGGTTCTGGAAGAGATGAGAGGAACTCTTTTTTTTATCTCCCCTTTCATGGAGGAGTCATTGTCACCTTTGTCTTAAATGCTTTGCTCATGCTATGACAAAACATGACCCAAGCAGCTTGAGAGATGGAAGACTTACTTTGGCTCACAGGTTTCAGAGGACACAGTTCATCATGGTGGGTAAGGCTTGATGGGGTTCCTGGCAAAGCAACACGTGACAGGGTCTCCTTACATTTTGTTTGAGATAGAGTCTCACTATATAGCCTTGGCTGATCTGGAACTCTCTTTGTAGACTATACTGGCCTTGAAATCACAGAGGTCCACCTGCTCCTACCTCTCGGATGCTGGGATTAACGGTGTGCCACGGCATATCTCAGCAGATGGGAGAGCAGGGCACTGGATTGGAACCAGAATAGGGTATAGATTTCAGGCCCCACTCCTCACCATGTACCTCCAAGATTGACAGGGCCCACCCTTCACCACATACCTCTACCAGTGAGCGGCTGAGGTCCTAGGCTGTCCACAACTCCCCCGAACAGCACCACCAGCTGAGGATCAAGCATCAAACACACAAGCTGGGGTTGGGGTGGGTAAGTGGGAGACACACTTCACATTCAAACTGTAACCGTCCTAAATACAAGCTCCTCACACTGCCAAGAGATCTCAGGAGCGGCCCTCGTCATAAGGCCATCACTCACTTGAGCCCGAACACATCTACTTGAGATGGGGCTCAACGATCCCCCCTTTTCTGCTCTCTCTGTCCCCTCTCTCTTCCAGATGAGTCCACACACAGGTTGGCCATACAGTCAGTTCTTGAGCACCATCTCCGTATTCCCAGGGCCAAGTCTCTATTTTATTCCCAGCTATTAGAAATTGTTTTTAGCAAAGCATGTGTGTGACACTTCGATGGAGCAGCCCGTTACCTAGGAAACTGTCCCCCCTATACATGCTTTGCTGCCTGGTATCATTCAGATCCAGCTGCCTCGATTGGCCTTTTTCCGTAGCCTTTCTGTGACCCCCTCTTTTCCAATTATTGTGCCAGACGAGTAGCTCCCAACCAGGACCGGCTATATAATTTGTGGGGTTCACTGTAAAATAGTCCCCCATTCAAAACCTATTGAGGTTTTCTAGATAACAGACCATTAAAACAAGCACTGGGCCCTGCAGTTAAACAGGTTGTATGTAGATAAGGCTCATCCTGCTTCTGAGGTGATGAGAATGGCCCTGCACAGCCCTCATTTGTCTCTGTAGGCTGACTGGGATCCTGGCCTGGTGATAGAGGCATATGTCTTCCATTTTATTACAGTTGTGTTTAACTCAGGTTTTGTTGTTGTTGTTGTTTTAAAGGCTTTCTCTAACAACATCTAAACGTGGGGCTTCTAAGTTTGTAAGGACCAGAAACTTCTTATGAACCTTATTTTTATCTTCTCAGGATATTTTTCTGCCTCTTTCAGTCTGACAGGAGCATCTGATTGGCACTGGAGATCTCTCTCAGCCCTGGACAGTCAAGTGTGGGAGCACTGCCTCTGGCTGACAGGACCTAGAGACTTTTTGTGGGCACCATTCTTCTCTGTATGCTTATTCCTTATGAACCTCCCCAAAAGGTCACCACCTACCTCACAACCTGTCCAGAATGAATCACCCACAGATTCCCCCAAAACCTTTTGGAACAATTTGTTTCCAGCCTGTCTCACTTGTGGGGTTAGCCAATTAGAGGAACTTCCTCCCCCAACACACACAAGTGTAAGTTAGCAGTTCTTTCCATGTGCCAGCTAGCTGCTTCCTTTCCAGTCTTTGCTGCCCCACCTCCCAGGCATCCAGGGTCAAGGCTGTGTCTCTTACCACTTGGTAATGTGAAACACACATCACTCCTCAACTTCTGTTGGCCAAGTGTCTCTTCTTGGCATCCTTCTCTGTGAGCTGGGGGATGTCCCTCTCCATGACCCAGAACCACAAGTGAGCACAGAGCTGTCATGTTCTGGGTGAAGTCACAGTGATCACCCTCAGGTGTGGTGACTTACCAGTGAATCTCAGCCTTCCGTTGTCCTTTTGGGATGCAGGAGACCTTTGGGCCGCTGTCTCCTGGGAACCATCTGTAACCATTCTCACCCTTTTCTGAGGAGTTCTGCCTAGAGTTAGCCTGGATCTAACCCACTCAACTTCTCTGACCCCTTGGTTAATCTAGACTTAAGCCCATGAGGTGACATTTCCACAGCCAAGGACTCCATGGCATCTGATTTCCTGGTGACCCAATCTGAGGCTCCTTTCCTTCCCATGCACACAAGGGCAGAATTGAACCCAGAGACTTGTTAGAGATGTACAGAGCAACACTTGCATGTTGGTCTCTTTAAACTACCGTCAGTGATAAAGTACTTAAAAGTCAGCTTGTCAAAAGCCTTTGTAAGATTTATGACTGTGTCCCTTCCCACAGAACCCAACAGGTTAAGAGAGCATGGGACAGAGACCTTATATCACCCTATCTTGGGTCAGCAGAGGGAAGCCCCAGATATCCAGAGCCATAGGCAGAATGTGGCTGTCTTTCTACCTTTGCTTTGTGACCATGATATGCTCACCGGCAAGTTGTGCAATCTCCCTGTGAGGCAGCACTCTCAGCTTTAAGATGGGCATGGTAGTGCTGAGCTCCACATTAACAGACTGTGGAGTTAAACAAGGCAAGGGAAATGGAGTGTTTGGCAAATATCATAAGCAGGTCTGATTCACGGTGCCTGTTATTTGTCTTAGAATCTTTTATGACTGATTGCATCAATTTATAATGCCAATGTTGGAACTTCTATTTTTCATTCAGAGACAGGGTCTTGCTATTCATTCCAGGCTGGTCTCCAACTGGAGATCATTCTCCCTCTCCTTCCTAAGCAGCTCTGATCACAGGTCCACACCACCACACCCTGCTTAGAGCTACCATTCTGTGCAAAAGTCTTTTTCTCTGTGGTTGGCTTCTCGATAGTGTGTCTCATTTGTCCTATAGCTTACACGTTTGGTCCCTAAATTCAGCCTGCATGTTCACTATGTACCTTATGTGTGTCAGGAACCATGTGGAAGCACTCAAGTGTCACTTAATAACAGGGCCATGCTCTGAGAAATGGGTCTTTAGGCAACCCCATCATGATGTGACCATCCTAGAGTGTTATTACACACATCTAGGTTAATGTAGGCAAACGCTACACGTGGCTTTCCCATGCAATCAAGAGACAAGAGAAGGGTTGGGTGTGATGGCGTACACCTCTAATCCCACTACTCCAGAGACAGAAAAGAAACAAGAGGATCTCAGTAAGTTTGAGGCCATCCTGATCTAAATAGCAAGTTCTGGGCCAGCCAGGGCTACACAGTGAGACCCTGATTCAAACAGATGGGGGCAGGGGGAGGAAGGGAGGAAGAAGGAGCTAAGGCCACCAACAGCCTCACAGCACATGCTGTATACAATTGTATGTGTGTGGGGTGCATATTTATGTGGGTGTACACTTGAGTGACAATGCACATACACAAACATATGTTTGCATGCCACCCATCTTGTTTTTTGAGAAAGAGTGTCTTCCTGGTCAGGGATTGCCGAAGAGGCTAAGCTGGCTGGCCAACAACCCTAGAGACTTACCTGTTGCCCCCTTCTCAGTGCTGAGATTACAAGCATGATCTCCACATTGACTTTTATTATGTAGTCCTGGGGGCTGAACTCAGGTCCTCGTGTTTATGTAACGAGCACTTTATGACTGAGCCATCTCTCCAGCTCTGTTGTTTTTCTGGTTTTTTGTTTTTTGGAAGGAGGACTATACATGAATATAGCGATTAACTGTATAATGAATACACAAAGAAGAAACAGGATTCTTTAGCATTGTTTGGGACACTAGGTAACCGTCTACACCCTTCTTCAGAGGGGTGATAACAGAGCAGCTTTGCTTCCACACCACCAAAGCAAACACATTAGTTATATGATACAGCTTTTTTTTTGAAACAGGGTCTTATAATATAGCCAAGCTGACCTCAAACCTGATATTCTCCCCACCTCAGCCTCCAAGTGCTAGATTACAGGCACCAACCACAATGCAATAACACTGGAGGAGTTTTTCAGCCCCGTTATAATGTTAAGAGATTATATATGTCTATGTGCATCCTGCTGATAGCAGAAATATTATGCACAGACAGTGGATCAAGGGACCAACTCTCTTTCTCCTCAGTCAGATCTGTGAAAAGAACAAGTGGGCTTTCCTAAGGCCCTGCCACTCTGAGGAAGTGTCACCAGGCAGGAGAGAGGTTCTCCCACTCCCAAGTCCTTACTCAGATAGGTAGCTTGTCCTGGGACCACCACCAGATGGGAGCCATGTTTCAGCCACACCCCCGATAAAGTTCCTGTGCTCCTCAGAGCCTGTTATAAAGCCTGAGAGCCACCTGGTCATGTTAACGGATGACATGAGAGAGAGAGAACGTTTCTGGCAATGTGGTCAATACCAGTAGTCCTGACCCTCCTCTGACCTATTCTCTGACCCTTCCGGAATAATTACTTAAATAGTTTATTGAATTTTACTTATTATTGTTGTGTGGGTATGTGTGGAAGGGGGTGCAGGCGCACATGTGTCTCCATGTGTGTGGAGGTCAGAGGACTACCCTTGGGAGCCAGTTCTTGCTTTCTCTCTTTCTACCATGGGTTTGAAGAACCAAACTTATGTCCTCAGGCTTGCATAGTACATACGTTTGCCCACTGAGCCATCTCACCAGCCTTGTTTGAATCTCTTGATGGATTTAGAGAGCAGAAGGGTATGCCTCCCCATCCCCGACACACACACACACAATTTTTCCCCTCAACCAGTGTCTTATTTGCAGCGGCCTGGGAGTTTCTGTGAGTTTCTTTGAATGGAACCACTCTCTTGACATTGGAAAAAGACTTAGAAAAGATACAGTTGGCTTCATCCATAGGCTGCGTCTTCCATAAGAAGCCACAGGGACCTCCTCCTCCTCCGCTGTCCCAAGAGGGGTTTGGGCGATGGGTTAGCTCTGTCTTCAGCCTCAAGAGATGAGACACATCCCTATGAGTTGGGCAGCTCACATTTAGGAGCTGGGTGGTGAAGGAGAAGGTGTCACAACAGGTCCTAACTGGGACTCACAGTTACACCTAGTTTTACACTGCACAGGGAGAAAACCCCACACCGGGTTCGTGCTCAAATCATGTGGCACCAGCTGAGATTTGTTGCGTGTTTAGTGAAGTTTGTGTTTCTCACACCAGGTCCTTTCTGTTAGGCTTTCCTTGGAAGAACCTGGGTATTTTTTTTAGTAGTCCAACCATTGTCCTAATGTCTCTCTAAGGTTCCACCCCACTGATTCTGTGTGTGGAGAAACAGAGGCCCCCACTGTAGCTTGCCACCTCCTCCTGCCCTAGCCTTTCCTGGTCCCCTGGCATCCAGGCAGTGGGACCTTTGAGAGCCCTGAGCAGGACATCCAATGACAAGTCAATGCCCTGCTCTTGCTGAGGGTTCTGCCCTCCCTAGCAGTTCCTGGTGGGCACTCAGACCAAGGTGTCCCCACGTCACTGCATCCAACCCTTCTGGTAAACAACCCTGTCTCCAAAAGGCTGAGCCACCAGCCCAGCTACTCACTCACCCCATGGAGCTGGGCTTGGTCACCCTGATGAGTGTGAAAAACGCCGCCTTTGCAGGCCGGAATCCGAAAGAAATTGGAAAGCTGCTGCTTGCTCTATTCCCACTCTCTTCTCATGTTTGCTGTTATTTTTTAACACTTTTTTTTTTCCTCCTCAGAAAAGCACTACCCTCTTCCCCAGAGCTTGCCTGTAGCGAAGGCATGGTCTGTACAACTGCAATTATTTCAGGAACAGATGGAGCGAGGAGCAGAAAGTCTGTTAATAGTAATAGAAACGCTACATGTTAACCTGGACAGCACATGATGACAGTCCCATGACTACCGTTCTGTTCCCACCAGCTGGGCACCCAAAGGAGGAATGAGATATTCACAAACAGCCATCAGCCACGTAGCCACCTAAAGTTAGAACTCAAATTCCTTCACACCAGGGGCCCTGGCGACCACAGCAGCTTAGGGCCATGCCACAGCTCAGCACAGGCCTCACAGGATAACCCAGGCTCGGGTTGAACCACTACAGCCTCCTGGGTCGACCGAGTCACATGCCTGGTTTTTAGCCAAACGTTTAGTGTGCTGGTGCTAGTGGAAGCCAAAGGGCCAGTGATTTCAATGGATACTTGGGGAGGACAGCCAAACTGTTCTTGACTTCCCAGGGACTGGTGGGTAAGTGTGAGATGAAAGCTTCACAGTGAATGGCCTATCACAGGGCCTAATCCAGTTCTGGGACCAGAAACATCTCTTCCCCCTTACTATAATATGGGAAACAAAATCTTACCCACTGCAGAGGACATGGGTAAATTTATTTCAAAAACATTTTTAAGCACATATTTACTGCATGGAAGAAAATCTTCATCTAGGAAGACGGACCCTGACCATGAAACGTCCCCCACAGGTTCCTGTGTATGAACATTTGGGTCCCTAGCTGGAGGCACTAATTGGGCAGCCTATGGAGCCTATAAGAAGTAGAATGTCACTGGAGGGAGTGGGTCATGATGTTTAAGAACCCGCTCCACTTCCTGTCTGCTCTCTGTTTCCTATCTGCGGAGGCAATGTGACCAGCTGCTTCGTGTTCCTGCCAGCATTCCTTCCCTGACATGATGGATTGTATCCCCTAAAGTCAAAAATCAAAATGGAAACAGCTCTTCTCCCATGGGTAGCTTCTGATCAGATATTTAGTCAGAATAAATAATCCTGAGACAAAGCTTTGCCTACATACACACAAGTGCAGCACGATGTGCATGTGCCCAGCAAAGGGCAGGCAGGATGGAACTGGGCTTCATCTCTCTGGGTCAAGGGACATGGAAGACTCCACAGGAGAAAACCTGATGGGTACAGAGACCTGAACAAACAGAGGCACAGAACTTGGAAAGTCAGTCACATGGGAACCAGAAAGGTCTGCCTTTTACATGGGCACCCATAAGGGCCTGCTGAGACAGCTGGGCAAGCTGAACCTCCTATGCCAGGGTGAGAAATATGCATAGTCTGGGGTCTGTGGGCAACTGTTCTTTAAAGGTATTCCTACCCAGCTGTTGTCACAGGGCAAATTGGGGTTGGTTTATTCGTTTACTTTTAAGAGTAAGTTTACCAAGATTCCACTAGATCACTCCCCCGGCCAGCAGGGTTCACATGAGTGGAAGGAGGAAAGATGGCCATCAGGATGCTGTGGAAACTGTGGAGACATGAGCTTCCAGAGCCCGCACAGATGTGTCAGAAGGAATGTAGGGAGGCCAGGGTGGATCCCAGACCTGGAAACCCTCAGTAGCAGAAGGAAGAATCCAAAGACTAGCACTTGGTGACTAATGGTGACATTGCTGTTTGTAAGAAAAGGCAGAGAGAGGAAGAGGAGGAATGAGCCAGGGTGGAGATAAGAACGCAGCTGTGCAGCCTGTCATGGCTCTGTTGCTGCTCCAATCCTAGAAATGCCCTCTCTGTCCCTCTCGGGCCTTAAGGGCTCTCTTTTTCTTTTCACTTTCTCTGCTTCTGTCTCCCAGGCAGTATGGACACTTTCTCAATTTGCCCTTGAATATGTAGCAAAAAGCTGCCTGCTTGGCTGCTGATGAGTTGTTGGCATTTAAATCGATCACTCAGCTTTATGAACAGAAAAGTTTCAGTGTCCCAGAGGGGTCCAGACACTCGGACTCCAAAGAAAGGACCACACAGTGAACAGGTGAGGATTTGAGCCCATCACTAGGCATGCCAGCAGCTTCTTGGCATCTGGTTATGTAAGCCCAGAGAAAACATGCCTTCCCCTAGATACCTGAAGTCACAGGTGCTGTAGGGGGACAAGTGTCTTCAGAGGACTAGGCAGCCCAGTGGCAACAGAGCCAAGAAGTGGGGACGCTAGAACACATTACCAACAAGCGTATCTTGGTGGTCCATATTGCTGTGAGCAGAAGTGAACCCTCATTGCTAGGGTGTGGCTTAATGGCAGAGGACATGCCTAACATGGATGAGGCACTGGGTTCCATCCCTTGTCCAAAAAGTAAATAGATCCCCAAGTCTGTCCATCTGCCCATCTATACCTCTGTCCCTCTGCCCCTCCCTCCCTATGCCGTGCCTGTCCCTCTGTATTAAAGAAGAGGGTGAAATTTAGAGACCAGAGATATGGTTTGGAATTCCAGAGAAGGTCATTTGTTCCTAGTGACTGGAATTTTGTCACTTGACCTGCACTGGGCTCTATTCCAAGGCATATGTTAACTCACTTAATATTCATAATGACTTAAGAGAAAATAATTATACTTATTATCATTCCCACCTGATAGAAAGTGAACATGATGCCCAGAGAGTCCAGGAAACTTGCTCAAGGCAGCCCAGTAGCCAAGTAGGAGTCTCATTACTAAAGTATATTGCCTCATAGAGTATAGAGCATAAATGCTGGTCCCCCAAGCCTCACTATTTCTACTTATAACCCTTAGAATAATAATTCTGTCTAAGGGATTTCCACGCAGTGATTCCTTGTTCCCAGTTACATGACTCTGGATACACCGAGTTTGGACACTGACTGACCCCAACCTGTGTCACCTGCCACTACCAACCCTTGATTCTCCCTAACCAGATATCACCTTCTCAGACAGGGCATGGTGACACATGTCTTAAATTCTGGCATTCAAGAGGTAGAGGCAGGTGGATCTCTGTGAGTTTAAGGCCAGCCAGGACTACTTGAGACCTTGTCTAAAATAAGGAAGAAGAGAGGGAGGGGAAGAGGGATGGATGGATGGAGGGAGGGAGGGAGAAATACAGAAAGAGAGAGAGGAAGAGAGAGAGAGAGAAAGAGAGAGAGAGAAATTACCTTTTCATACTAGGAATTTGTAGCTTAGTCATAAAATGCTTATCTAGTCTATGAATCCCTGGACTCTATTCCCAGCACTGCAACACACACACACACACACACACACACACACACACACACACACCTACTTTTTCTATGAAGATTCACTCCTACCCTACCCTACCTGCTCCTGGCCCCCCACATCCATTTATTTGCACCTTTAAAATGGGTTCCAAAGGGCCCTCCCTCCAATGTGACTGTGGACACATTGCTCCCTCAGTTGCTTGACAACTACTCAGGACAGGCATCAGATATGCTACAAGGAGCTGAGCTAGTCAGAGACACTAGGAACTTGTGCTTAAACAGAAGGAGGTTGGAGACTCTGTTGGCTCCAAGGGTCTGAGGCCGCTATATGTGAGAAGGATGGGGCTTATTCTACAATCACACCTGAAGAACATGTCTGTTTCCAGAAAGCTTATATTGGCTCCATGAGACATGGCTATTTATAAGGATAGGAGAGGGAGCCCAAGCAAGTGGCATTCTCAGGCCATTGAGGGACACTTAAGGCCCAGAGGCTATGAAAGATTCTAGACACCTTGCTAGATTCCCCAGAGAGACACAGACCTCTAGTCTTTCTAGTACTCCAGGATTCTGCAATCCATCCCATCTGAGAAAGCTTAGTCCTCCTAGAGCTATGGAGAGAGGGAGAAGAGGAAGCAGTATGTGGGGGGCCACAAATCTGTGTGTGCTAATGTTCCCACCCATAGGCTTTGAGAATCAGATATTTGGAGAGATTTGCATCAGGAAAACCAATGTTCTAGGAACCACTGAGAACAGGCACCATGACACTTGTTCACGAGGCCCTAACTTGACCCTCTAATCATTGCTAAAAAATATCATTATACCTATAACTCATTCTATGTCCAGAGTAGCCTTGTGGTGGGAAGCAGACATTATGACCATTTTTCAACTTAATAGAACGTGCCTCAGAGAGAGTAAATGACCTCCATTTTGATGAGGAACCAGGACTAGAAGCCAGGTCCCCTAGCGCTGACTCAGGCAACCTCTGCCTAGCAACATGGCTTTCAGCCAGCCAGCCTCTAGAACCTACTTGCCTAAACAAGCATGGGAAATTGACATATATGTCACTAAGAATGTGTAAATCCCTGACACCCAACCTGAAGGGTTTGTTTCATGCACAGTCTAGGGCAGCATTTCTCAACCTTTGGGTTGCAGCCCCTTTGGGGAGGTTAGAATAACCCTTTCACAGGGGTCTCATATCAGATATCCTGCATGTTACGTTATGATTTATAACAGTAGTAAAATTACAGATGTGAAGCAGCAACAAAATAACTTTATGGTTGAGGGTCACCATGACAAGAGGAACTGTATTAAAGGGCCACAGCAGCACTAGGAAGGTTGAAAACCACTGCTCTAGAGGCTGGCTTCCTTAACCAGATTCAGCCTCTTCACATCTTTTTGATTTTTGTTATTAGTACATGGGACTTCACCTTTGTATTTGTTCCCTCTTGGTCACAGGATGGTTGCTACACACACAACATCACATTTACATCCCAGGAAGGAAAGAGAACAGGTAAAGGAATGAAAGACACCAAGGATTTTCTCTTAGTAACTTTGCCTTTTACTCAGGGATGACCTCCTCCCCTGAGACCTTCTTCAGTGTCTTGGCCACACTGATGCCTTCCTTCATTATAACAGGTCCTAGGAAGCCTAATACTTTAGTCCCCATGCCTCTGGAACAGAAACAGGGAGGGAGCAGGACAGCTGACCCAGTGTGATGGTTTGGATCTGAGACAGTTCCCATAGGCTCATGTTTTCTGCATTTGTTCCTGACTGGCAGCACTGTCTCTGGAGGCTGTGGAATCTTTAGGGGGTTGGGGCCTGTTGGACAGAGGTAGTCTGTGAGGGGCTCACCTTTGAAGGTTAGAGCCCGGCCCTTGGTATCTGTCTCCGGACAGGAGGCTCCACTACAGGCTCCTGCTGCCATGAATTTCACTCACCTTGATGGTGAATTTCACCGTGCCTCTGTAGCCACGAGCCAACATGAATCTTTCCTCCCATCAGTTGTTTCTATTAGGGTTTTTTGGTTTTTGTGGGTTTTTTTTTTTTTTTTTTGGTCATGCTGACATCAAAGTAACTGACACACACACACAGTACCTCTTCCCAGCAGGTCAAAGTGTGATGGCTACTATTCCTTACCAACCTGATGGGAACCCACTTCCGGGCATATCTATGGGGGTGTTTCCAGAGAGGTCTAACTGTGAAGGAGACCTACCTTCTCGAATGTGGGTGGCACCATCCCACTCAGTGCCTGGGTGGCTGGGGTCCTGGACAGAACAAAAAGGAGAAAATGAACTGAGCAGTGGCATTCATCACTCTCTGCTTCCACCTCACAGCCCTGCCGCCATGTCTCCCCAACATGGTGGACCATATCCTCTCAGACTATGAGTGATGATAGACCTATTAAGTTGCTTAGTAGGAACATAGACCTATTAAGTTGTCTGGTATTTGGTCACAGCCACAAGAGAAATAATTAATCCAAAAGCATTCTGGGAGTCTCCTCCATTCACCCACCCTGGGTGGGTACTCCTTCCTCAGCAGTATCCAAAGAAAGGGTAGCTGGACTAGAAGCCAGTCCTGGTATGAAAGGCTTTGGGCTTCAGGGCAGTACCCAGCTGGTATCCTGTTAGGCTCACCTTCCCAGCGAGGATCAGCTGCTCACTGCACCCTCCCAGGAAGGAGGTTCTTAAGTAGATTTCCCATGCAGAACTTTGTGGGGGTGGCTCAAGCCTCTACCCACTGCAGGCTAAATTTGTGTTCCACCCATCATCATCACGAGCAGTGGGAGCCCAGGGCGACTGTGTTTGTACTTCAGCTGTTCCATGAGGGAGGGCTCAAGTCCCTTCACAAGAACCACAGCTGAGTCTACAGAGGGCTCTCTTCCTTATGAAGAATACACAAGGGCCCCCCACCCCGCCACGTACCCACCCAGGGTCCAAGTGAACTGAACAGGAAGAAAGGAACCCATATGGTTATGATGGGAGACTTGGCAAAGACTTTGAGGGAACCATACTTTAGGGCTGTAGTTCTTGTCCCTATCTCTGCAGGAGAGCCCCCTTGGGAGGGTGCCAACTCAGTGCCTGGGTGTTTGTAAATCCAAAGCTCTGCCAGGAAAGTGGAGTCTAGCCCCGGTGCTCTGAAAATCACCACCAGGTGATAATCGGATGCAGGCAGGGATAAGGAGCAGCATCATCTTGGAGAAAGGTGCTCTCCAGGGGCTGAGGAGATGGTTCAGTAGGGGGAAGTGTGTGCATGGCAAACAGGAGGACCCAAATTTGCATCCCTAGCACCTACTAAAATAGCCAGTTGTGGCATCTATAATCCCAGTGCATCCAAATGGAGACAGGATCCCTGGAGCCCAGTGGACAGCCAGTTTAGCCAATTGGTGGGCTCCGGGATCGAGGGAAGACCTTGTCTCAGAAAATAAAGTGGACAGTGATAAAAGGTTGATGAAGTGGACAATAATTCATCATTGACCTCTGGGTTCCATACCTGTGTGCACAGGTAAACACACACACACACACACACACACACACACACACACACACACACACA
>CAJQZJ010032201.1:421786-431848 GCA_907164525.1 Lophiomys imhausi | reverse complement strand
ACACACACACACACACACACACACACACACACACACACACACACACACACATACACACACCACACACACACTAAATTTGACTGTGAACCTGAGCCCAGCCCAGATTCCACTGAAGGAATGTAATAGACAACAAGCCACACCCATAGTTGTATTGGAAAATGGGAACCCACGCCCCATGTCCCTGTAAGCCTCCAGATTGGCTTCACCAAGAGTCAAAGGCCCTGCTCAAAAGTGGATCTGAGGTTTGTTTTACTTGAGAGTGGCAAGATAGGCAGACAGAAATGAGTGTGATAAAGGAGGAAGCTTTTGTCTCTAGACATGAAGGTCCACACAAAGGAAGCCAGGTAGCAGCAGATCATGAGGCAGAGGGAACAAGGGAAAAGTGTTGAGACTTAGTCTGCTTGCTGTCACTATAACTAAACACAATCTCGGTAGCTATGAAGAGTGGAGATCTATTTGGTTCATGGTTCCAGTGGTTGGGAACATGATAAGAGCCTAGCACCATGACACTGGATTTATAAATAAATTGATGCCATCATAGGGGCCCCACCCTCATGATCTTGTCTCACCCCCATTATCTCCACAGGCCCCACTCCCAAACTCCATTAAGTTTCCACCACTTAATGGATTTGGAGAGAGCCTTCTTCATTACAGTTTTCCCAGATAGGGGAGGGCAAGGCAGTCGTGCAGATAGGCTTAAGATTGATTAACTGGCTTGAACAGTTCTGGTGGACACTGGTGTACCCACACCTCTGCCATGACTGTCAGTTCCTCTTTGTAAACCTGACACAAACTTAGACGCACCTGGGAAGAGGGCACCTCAAGGAAAGAATTGCCTCCATCAGATAGGCCTGTGGGCATGTCCAGGGGCGTGTATTTTCTTACTTGCTAGTTGATAAAAGGGAGCCCAGCCCACTGTAGGCCGTGTCCTCCCTCAGCAGGTGGACCAGGGCTGTATAAGAAAGGTAGCTGACCAAGCCAGTGAGCACTATTCCTCCATACTTTTCTGCTTCAAGCTACTGCCTCGAGTCTCTGCCTTGGCTCCCCTCGGTGATAGACTGCTAACCTGAAAACCACATAAACCCTGTCCTCCCCAAGTTGATTTTTATCACAGGAACCAAATGTGAACCAGAACAACAATGCCATGAGGAGAGTGGCTCAGCCCTCCCAGGGAGGTGGTTGAGGTTGTGAGCCTCAGCAAGGTCAGTTTGCCCGTGACAAACGTGCTGTCTTTGAAAAATGACCAGCTTTAGCAGAAGCTGTCTCTCCAGGTCGGCAGGACATCAAAGCACCAGAAAATAAAAATTAATACAGGCTTCACCTTTTCCGTATTTCTAGGACTCATGACTGTTCTAAGGGCTACTGAAACCTAGTCATAGTCTATCCTAGGGTTATTTTTCATCCCTTCCTTCTATCTGGGGAGGAAGACTCTGTATAAATTGGGCAGGTGGAAAGAAGGGGCCTTGGGGACTCTTGAGTTCATATCCATATCGGGATGGCACCTCACTCAGCCTGGGCACCTGTCCTAGTCAACTCGGGTTGTGTGTTTCTGTCTTATGCCACTGTGACCAAAATGCCTGGCAGAAGCAACCCAAGGGAGGAAATGTTTATCTGGACTCACAGTTTCAATCCACTGTGTTGGGGAAGGCAGAACAGTGAGAGAAGTTCCATTCATGGTGGCAGGAGCATGTGGTAAAGACTCTTTACATTTTAGTAGATCAATAAGCACAGACATTAGGTCAGAGCCAGGTTGGCATATCGCCCTCACAGAGCCACCCCTCTGCTAGCCAGGCCCCCCTTCTCACAAGCTCCACTGTCCCCCAAAATATTGCCACAAGCTAGGGTCTAAGAGTTCCACATGTGAGTCTGACTAGGCCTCTGCAGCAATACTTCCATCAGCTGGGTGTCTTAACACAACAAGCATTTATTCTCCCAGGTCTGTAGACTAGAAGTCCAAGTTCAAGTCACATGCAGATTCAGTGTCTGGAGAAGACCCACTTCCTGATTTGTAGGCAGCTTTCTCTGCATAGAGCGCAGAGGTTGAAGAATTGAGCTTTTATGTGTCTCTTATGTCCCCATCAGGACTCTACCCTTTGCCATCTAGTCACTTCCTTTCTGCATGTGTGCCCGCAGGCCAGAAGAGGGCACCAGATCCCATTACAGATGGTTGTGAGCCACAATGTGGTTGCTGGGAATTGAACTCAGGACCCCTGGAAGAGCAGCCAGTGCTCTTAACCTCTGAGCCATCTCTCCTGCATCTAGTCACTTCCTAAAAAGTCGCAGATACCAATCTATTGGGGAATAGGGTTTCAGGTATGAAGTCATCTTGATTCATCCATACCACACCCCAAGCAAGGACTATACTTCTGCTTACAATTCCAGATTACAGACCATCTCTGTGGCGAAGTAAAGGAAGGAATTCCAAACAGCTAGTCACATCACATTCACAGTAAAGAGCCAAGAGAAATGGATGCCTGCATGCTTGCTTGCCTGTGCTCAGCCTGATTTCTCCTCTCTTACACAGTTCAGGATCTCCTGCCTAGGCAATGGTGCTGCCCACAGTGGGCTAGGTCTTCCTATGTCAATCAACTTAATATAGTCACCCACAGACATACTCACAGATCAACCCAATGCAGAGAGTCCCTCATTTAGAGTCTCTTCCTGGGTCATTCTAGGCTGTGTCAAGCTAGCAGGGATAACCATCACACCATCCTACACAGAAATTCCTCACGAGGCATCTCCCCAAGAGAAATGAAGACAAACATGTCCACCAAGACATGCACAAGTGTTCATGTCGGCATTGCTGGTACTAAACAAAACAACTCAAGTGTCCCTTAACCGGATAAGCAAAATGTCTCCACATGCAGTAAGATGCTTTTCAGCAAGAAAAAAACAAGTGAAGAACTGACACATATTGATACGTGGTGCCATGTGGAAGAACTTCCGAGAATGATGCCAAGGAAGAAAAACTACGCACACAAGACCACATGTGACATGATTCCATTCATATGGAATGCTTGGGAAGGGAAAAGGGAGATTGGAAATGGAGAAAACAAAGTAGTGATTGCATAGATCTGGGGAAGGAAATGGGAATGCCTGTCAACGGACCCAGGGTCATCTGGAAGATGGAAATGTTCTAAAGGTGGCTTATGGGATGTCTGTACAGTCCTTGTTCAGTTACAAGAAGCTTGCTGAAATATATGTTAAAAGGAGTGGGCTTGTGATATGTCAGTCATATCTGCCACATTTTAAGAATTCATCTGGGTGCTGGAGATTTAGCTCAGAGGGTAGAGGGTTCGCCTAGCATGCATGGAACCCTGGGTCCAATCTTCAGCACCTCACCAGCAGGGTATGGCAATGCATGCCTGTAATCTCAACTCTGAGGAGGCAGAGGCAGGAGGATCAGAAGTTCAAGGTCATCCTCCGCTAACTAGAAAGTGTGGCCCAAGAGAGGCTACAGAGACACTGTCTTGAAATAAGAAAAGCAACCAAACAAAACACCAAACAATTACAACAATACTCACATCTGGCCAAGTTCAGGCTAAATTCTGTTTCTAAGTCATTAGAATCACCTTGGAGTTCTGGGCTTCATCAGCCAGGCCCCCAGCGCTTTGCGCATGCTCTTCTCTATATGAGGTTTGACTTTAGTATTTTATCTTTTAAAAAAAAAGAGTACATATTTCCCAGCCTCTCTGCCATAAGGTCATCTCTTAACAGCTCTTAGCACAAGCAAGGAACAGCCTGCAGACTGGCCTCTTATCGCATCTTCCACCTTATCTATAACCAAAGTCTAGTTGTAGCCGATACTATGTTCACATGGCTGAAAGAGCCAAATGACAGAATGACAATATAGAAGCCTCCTTGCTACCTTCATCCCATTTACCCCTAGCACTACCACCATCCACACCCTTTGTTAGTTATTTTAGATATGTTCCAGTAGTTTGTGAATGAAAAATGTCCCCCATAGTCTTGGGCACTTGAAGACCTGGTCCCCAGTTGGTGGTGCTACTTGGGGAGGTTTTGGTGGTACAGCCTTGCTGGAGGAAGTATATCATTGGGGCAGACTTTTGAGTTCTCTCCTGCCACCACGCCTGATGCTATGCCTCCACACCATGATGGACTCTTATCCCTCTGGAACCATAAGCCCAAACAAACTCTCCCATCTCCAACTTGTCTTGGTCATGGTGTTTTAGCACAGGAACAGAAAAGTTACTAGTGCAATTTGGTTTATGCAAGTGCAAGCACATTTGATGAAATCCTTTATCTTCTAACACAAAAGTAAGACCCTCAATGGATTGTCCCTCATCTTGTTTTCCCCACTTAATCTATCCTGGAGAGCTCTCCAAAGCACACATGGGACATTGCACATGTGAGGTGAGTGGGCAGAGTGCACATGTATGTAGAGGCCAGACGTCAATGTTGGGCAACTTCATCAGTCCTTCTTCACAATATGTCTTGAGATAGGGTTTCTCATTGAACCTGGAAGTCACCAATTAGGCTAGTCTGGATGGCCAGTGAGCCTTAAGGATCCTTCCGTTCCTGTCTCCCCAGTGCTGGGATTATAGGCACTGCTACAACTGACTTTTACCACAGGTGGATGCTGGGGATCCCAACTTAGGTCTCCATGCTTACACAGCAAGCTCATTACCAACTGAGCTGTCTCCCCAACCTCTTTGCATTCTATTTCACTGTGGAAAGAAGTCTTAACCACTGAGCAATGCTCTACCCACATGTCTCACAGCAAAAGCTTGTTAAGCTCATAGATACTGATTAGCAACTATCCATACCCCCTCCATACCAAGCAATCTCGGTTCTCTCCTCTACTGGCAATTTATCTGGTTCTGGGACCACATACAGATGGAATTGTGTATTATTTGTCATTTTATGATGGTTTCTTTTATGAAGGATAATATCCTCAAAGTTCACTCATGTTGCATATTACATTCATTCCCGTTTAAAGGCCGAGTGAGTCTATTGTGTATATATAGATGGTCAGTGACTTACACAGGCTTGACTTAGGATTTTTTGGCTTTACAGTGGTATGAAAGTAATATGTGTTCAGTAGAAACTTGACTTAGAATTTTGATATTTCCCAGGCTACTGGTAGCATGATTCTCTCTCATGGTTCCCAGATACAAGGGAATGTACATTTTCTGAACACATTTAAGCTAAGCTATTATGATTGGCAGGTTACATACGATAAACCTATTCAACATTCAGCCTGATCTACTTTGCCATGGTTTATTGTGTCATAACCCCATTACAAGCTAAGGAGCATCTGTATATACCATTGTTTCTTTACCAGCACACCCACTGATGGACATTTATATGACTCTGTATCTTGGCTATTGTGACTTAGCTAGGGTGGACATAGGAGTATCGTTATCTTCTCAGAAACCCTGATTCCAGTTCCTTTGGACAAACCCCAGAAATAGGATCACTGGATTATATGAGCAGGCCCACCTTTCCAGTGCCTAGAAATCTCAGGATTCAAATGTTAGAACCTGAACAAAGATCATCTCCCTCAGTTTCTTTGCTTTTTAAGGAAGAAGCCAGAAAGGGAGGGCTAAGCTTGGATCCCAGGTCACTGTTTAACAAGCACCTTACTAGATGGATGTGATCCTCCCCAAGAAAGGTTCCCAGCAGTCCCTGGGCTGGGCCAGGTCACATGTAGTGAGTTCAAATGGCTCTGGGGAGAACTCCATGATCAGTTTGTTGCTGATGGTTTTGGCTAGGATGGTAGTGGTGGTTTTCTGCGATGCTGGAGGTCAGCCACCGGCTTGACAGCACATTATACAAGGTCTCTGCCACTACAGAATAGCCACCCAGCACGATCCCACTGTTTCAAGTGTTGACTGTACATCCCCCTCTCTCAGCTATGCTTACAGACTGGGTCTCCAGGGTTGGAAGAGGTTTCCCCTTCTGGAAGACTGGCTGGCCTCTTCCTTTTGCCATGCCAGCCCGTATGCCCTAGGAACACTCAGATTTCATGCTAGTTGCCTGGTCAAGCTCTGGGGTAGGATGGTATTTCTCTTGTGAACAACTTACACATGCACACACCCTAAATATTTGCTAGGAGCTTCTGTTGGTAGTTAGAGTTGTAGAAAGCATCGTGACACTTTGCACATTGTGACCTGTGTCTTTTGAAAGAGCTCTACCACAAAGCCCTTCCCTTTCTGCTGAGTTTCTGAAGAGGTCATCTATGAGGTAGCAGGGGAGTGACAGTGTTTGTCTAGTTTGTCTATGATACTCTAACAAAATATCTGAGGCTGGGACACTTAATAAAGAGGAGAAGATTGTTTGGTTCAGCATTCTAGAGATTCAAGGGCATGACAACAACTTATACTTGGTGCTGGTGAGGACCTTTTAGTAGGTGACATCACAATGTCAGGGAACATGCAAGGTTCACATGGTATGTTACCTAGTTTTATATCAACTTGGCACAAGCTACAGTCATCTGAAAGGAAGAAACCTCAATTGAAAAATGCCTCCATGATATCAGTCTGTAGGGCATTTTCTTAATTAGTGATTGGTAGGGGAGGGCCCAGCCCATTGTGGGTGGTGGCCCTGCATTCTATAAGAAAGCAGGCTGAGCAAGCCATGGGGAGCAAGCCAGTAAGCAGCGCCCGTCCATGGCCTCTGCATCAGCTCCGGCCTCCAGGTTCTTGCCCTGCTTGCGTTCCTCCCTCAAGCAAGATCATCAATCATGCCTTAGATGATGAACTGTTATATGGAGCTGTGAATGAAATAAAACCTTTCTGCCCAAGTTGCTTTTGGTCATAGTTTTTTTTTTGTTTGTTTGTTTTGTTTTGTTTTGTTTTGTTTTATCACAGCAATAGTAACCCTAACTAAGACATATGGTAAGAAGGCAGCTAGAAAGCAACTGAGGACTAACTGGGATCTCATGAGAATTGCATTAATCCCTTCCAAGGGATTAATAGAGATGGCTCAGTGGTTAAGAACACTGGCTGCTCTTCCAGAGGACCCAGGTTCAATTCCCAGCACCCACATGGCTCTGTAACTCCTGTTCCAGAGGATCTGACACCCTCATACAGACATACATGAAGGCAAAGCACCTATGTACATAGAATAAACATGCTTTATAGCAGACTCATGTACCCCACCTGCATTTTTATATGTAACAACAATAATGGCCCTTAGTTCTAATGGCCCAAGGACCACAGTACAATCACAATGAGAACCAAGATGGAAAGTATGATAAAGTCTTGGGAGATGAATCATACTCAAACCACAGTTGTGATCTGGGATGACGCCTAGCAAATGACCAGCCTGGAGAAACACAGTCTCACCCAAAAAGACTCTTGGAGCACCAATCAGAGAGTCCACAGAAGCATAGGAGAGCTGGAGTAGGGACAGGGAGGAGCTACAAGGAAAGACAAGGATAAGGATGGAAGGGAAACCCACTATGGACAAGAATGCTTTTGGGATCTGTTTGAAGAAGAGGAAAGAGTCTCGATCTTTATACGCTGGCTTTATTTTTTGTATGTCTAACTCTTTTAAGCACAAAAGCATGTATTTTTGCTCAGAAACTCTAGAAAACATAGAAAAAAAAAGTAAAGAGGAAAAAGATTCCAAATTATCCACCCCTAAGAGAGCTGTCAGTCACAGACATACGCAACTTCCTGTTTTTCTAGTCTTTTCATGAATAGTGGTATGGTTTGAAATGTGAAATGCCACCCAATATCTCATATGTTTGAACATCTGGTGCCCAGCTGGTGGTACTGTTCTGGAAGATTGTGGAACTTCGAGGAAGAGGGGTCTCCCTGAAGGAAGAGGGTCGCCTTGAGGATTCATAGGCTGGCCCAGCTTCCTGCCTGCTCTGTGCCTCCTGTGGTGGATGCCATGTGACCGGCTACCTCCTGCCCCCAGCCTTGATGGATTGTCTCCCCTCAAAATCTAATCCCCGATAAACCTTTCCTTCCTTGAGTCATTTTTTAAAGGCATTTATCACAGTGACAAAAAAACAGCACAGAGGGTAACAAAGAGAGGGTGTGTGCATCTGCGACAAACACTCTGTGCCTGCCTTCCTTCCTTTTAAAGAAAACAATGATTCGTGGGGTTCACTGGGTTTTCTAACTTATTCTTTGGTTTTACATACTTTAAAACTCTGGGGAAATATTAAAAATATACATTTATAGACAAAGATGGGATTTGATTTTATATTTTACTTGTATCTCATTGTTAGTGAAATTCAACAAATTGTTCCTACGTGTATTGATCACTTGTGATTCTTACTTTTAAAACTGACTTTTAGTATTGTCTATTCTTCTACTGGATGATTAGTCCTTCCATCCTTCCTTCCTTTCCTTTCCCTTTGTTTCTTCCTTTGGGGTGTGTGTGTGTGTATTTCATTTTTCAAGAAAGTGTTTCTCTATGTAACAACCCTGCTTGTCCTGAAACTAGATTTGTAGACCAGGCTGGCCTTGAACTCACAGAGATCCACCTGCCTCTGCATGCGCCACCATGTCCAGTACTAGTCCTTGTCTTGTTGATTCATAAGAGTGCTTTATATATGAAGAATATTGTCCTTTTGCACAGATCTTGCAACTATCTCCCTTCAATTTGTTGTGTTTGAATTTTATTTTTTTTGCCATATAAAAGACTCTAAAATATATCCAGTCAGATTATATCAATCTTTTCTTTCATGCCATTTACTGTTAACAGTTTGGTATGTATTTTTCCAGACATTTTCTGTGCATATGGAGATATATCTATAAATATATATATATAGCTAGATATATAAAGTTTTCTGCACATTTAAGATGTCATACACACTGCTCTTCAACTTGCTTATTTCACATTAGTAATATAAAGATCTCACTCCAATAGTGTATTCTGCTCCATGAATTCAATGTTCTGTTATTAAACCAGCTTTTAGAAGTAGTCTTTTTCACTTTCATTTTTAAATATGACAGTTTTCTGATGCCTGAAAGAGAGACCTCAATTTATCTATTCATGTAATGAGCCAATTAACCTTGTGCTACTTAATTTTGGCTGTCAACTTCGCACAACATAGAACCACCCAAGAAGAGAGTTTCAGTGAGGAGCTGGTCTGTGGGCATGTCTGTGGGGGGACATGGTCTGAATGCGGGTGGCACCATTCTATGATCTGGCCCTTAACTGTGTCAGACAATGAGACACTATCTCAGCAGAGGACAGTAAGCAAGGGGGGCTGTTTTCTATCTGTGCTCTTGACTGTGGATGTGATGTTCTAGCAGCTTAAATTCCTTAGCTCTGACTTCCCCAAAATGATGGACTCAGAAGCCAAATAAATCCCTTCATCCCTTATTTCAATTTTGGTCGGGTCATTTTTTTCAGAGCAACAGAAATAAAACTATGACATCGCCATAATATTTATATAAATTTTAATTTTGTTTTTGTTTTTTTCTACGAGGTCTTGCTATGTAGCCTTGGCTTGAACTCACTATATAGACCAAGCTGACCTTGAACTCATAGAGATCTGCTTTCCTCTGACTCTCAAGTGCTGGGATTGAAGGTGGGCACCACCATATTTGACTCCCCATAGCATTAATAATAACCCACTCTTATTCTTCTGACTTGATACAACGCTGTCATATATTACATATATGTCACCATCATAAATTAAATATATGTAATTGAAACTTGAGTTTCTCACTAGATTCTCTATTGTGTCCCTTGTACCTGTCTTGTAGTGCCATGTTGTTCTAATTATTTTAGCTTTGTAATATATTTTTATGTCTTCAAAGTCAATACCATCCCCCATTCCATCTTTTTCAGGGCTACCTTTATGATTTCTTTTAATTGTTTGTTTCTTAAATTTAATTATAAGTCTTAGAATTGTGTGTGAAGTTTGCAAAATTTTTACTTATGATTTTAGTTAGAATTATGGTTATGTTGATAAATTAATTAAAGGTTTTTTGAAGTTTTTATAAAATGCTTATTTCAGTTTAAAAGCAGAACATGTCTCTCCATCTAGTCAATTTTGTGTTTTTTTTTAAATAAGACATACACTTTATTATGTTTATTCTGAGACAGTTTAGATTTTTGTTACAACTGTAA
>CAJQZJ010032201.1:394858-413488 GCA_907164525.1 Lophiomys imhausi | reverse complement strand
TGTGTGTGTGTGTGTGTGTGTGTGTGTGTGTGTGTGTGTGTGTGTGTTTAAAGGACCTCTGAGTATGTTAGATGGATAGGAGGAACAGAAAACCCAGCAAACAGAGTAAAGGTTACCACTGCTCGCTGTTTTTGACTTCCGAAGTCAGAATGTGTTTGAGTGACCCACACTGGGACTGGGGAGGTATCTCTGTTGATAAAGTACTTGCCCTAGAAACACGAGGGCCTGCCTTCAATTCCCAGACCCCATGTGTGAAAAAAATAAATAGATTTAAAAAAAAAAAAAACAAACCTGGGCATATACTTGTAATCCCAGCACTGGGGAAGTAGGGATGGAAAGACCCTTGGGGCTCTTCTAGCTTATTTGGTTAAATTCCAGGCCAATGAGAAACCTTCTCTCAAGGACAGCATCTGAGAGTAACAGCTGGGCTTGTCCTTTGTCCTCCACATGCGCACGCACACGTTAAGTAAATACATTTTTTTCAAATGTATATTCCAATGTGCTCCTGAATGATCTCAGTCAAGTCCCCTGACATCTCTGAGAATTTGGCTTCTCCATCGAGAAATAGACACAGAGAGTTCTTCCCCAGAGCAGGGTGAAGAAGGAGATTTAAATACCTGAAGAGGAAAAGCCTTCCTAGAAAGAGGCACCAGAGAAAGTAGAATTTTGTCCTCATTCCTAATGAACCAAGCAACAGACCCTATGGAAATTTACATATGTACCTATAAATAATTATGGAATGTGTTTTGCTTTTTTATAACCAGAACCCAGTTAACAACAAAAAGCAGAATAAATTATCTTTATCAGGACCACCAGTTGAGATGAAGAAGGCATGGGACTGATAAGCAGTTCCTTTTTCTTGTTGTTTATTTGTTACCGTTTGGGGGTTATTGTTTTATTATTACCCTGTATATCTCTGTATCTGTGTGTGTGTGTGTGTGTGTGTGTGTGTGTGTGTGTGTGTGTTAATATGTGTGGAGACAGAGAGAGAGAGAGAGAGAGAGACTTTTTCTGTAGCCCAGGCTACCCTCAAACTTGTAATTGCAGTTTTCCTACCTCTGCCTCCAGAGTGCTAGGACTATAGGAACGTGCCACCATGCAGGTTTGGGAGCAGTCAGTCTTGTCACACAGTCTCTGGTGATTGCCCTCTGACCTCTGTAGGAGATCATGTCTCTCTTACCCCCAGCATCAGGACAAGGAGCTGGCTTCCTGGTCAGGCTTCTGTGTACTTCTCTCCTCGGGGCCAAGGGCCCCTTCTCCCCAACACTTTCCGCTTTTGTTTTTAACCCCTGGACAGTTTCTTATCACTCACAGTCCCCCACTCAGCTGTCATTGTCCTACCCAAGAGATGCTTTCACTCCCATTCAAAATAATTTAAATAAAATGTTGCTACAAAGTAGAATATTATCTTTTGATGAATGTTTTTAAAGCCCTTTAGGTTTTCACGGTAATTTGCGGTGTAAAATTATTTGGAGATAAGAGCCAAATTAGCTCTCCTATGCTGAGGTCGCTGTGTCCTGTTATCCATGTGAGCAGTGTTTAAATATAATCAGCCCTTAGACTAATGCAGCATAATTGTTCATTTGAAATAGCTTTTTTTTTTACTCCATTCAATGAGTCATTAAAATATTCAAGGGATAATGCAGTGAACTGGAAATGAATTTATCATATTATCCCATACATACTGCAGTGTTTCAGGTAACTAAGGAGAAGGAGGGGAGAGAGGGAGGGAGGGAGAGAGAGAGAGAGAGAGAGAGAGAGAGAGAGAGAGAGAGAGAGAATATGAATGTGAGGCACACAAGGAGAAAGGGGACTTGTGTACATAGGAATATGATGAAGGTTTTCAGTGGGTTTATGGTAAGTAGGAGAGGGAGGGGAGAACAAGAAAGAGAATGCGGTTCTTCAATGTTTCAAGGTTCTCTCTCTCTCTCTCTCTCTCTCTCTCTCTCCCTGCACTCTGAGAATCTGCTCTACCACAGTACACTGTTAACTTATTTTTATCAAATATGTTTATATCAGAAAGTCGTTATGGAAACCAATTCTGCCATCCAGGAGAATTCCTGGAGCAGGCAGAAAACATTCTCTCTCTCTCTCTCTCTCTCTCTCTCTCTCTCTGTCACACACACACACACACACACACACACACACACACACAGCACAGCACAGTACAGTCTTGCCCTTCTCCAGCTACAGTGGCTCTGAAGGGCAGGGCTGGGTCTCTGGCTCTGCTTCTTGGGCAGAGCTGTACAGTGGACCCAACTATTCACCCACAGTCCCAATCTATTCCTGTCCTAATGTAAGGGACCTGGGCCTGGCACTGTCCCCTGGGCCTCAGTCACCTAGTCTGTGTGTTCTAGTTTCCTTTCAATTGCTGTGATAAAGACCATGACTGAAAGCAACTTGGGAAGGAAGGAAAGGGTTTACTGACTTACAGGTCACAGTCCTTCATCAAGGGAATTCAGGGCAGGAACTGAAGCAGAGACCATGGAGGAGTGCAGCTTACTGGCTTGCTCTCCATGGCTCACTCACCTGCTTTCTTATACCACCCAGCACCACCTGCCCAGGGATGGCACCACCTGCAGTGGCCTGGCCCCTCCTCCATCAATCATTACTCAATAAAATGCCCCCAGAGACTTGCTTACAGGCTAGTCTGGCAGGAACATTTCTCAGTTAAGTTCCCTCTTAAGATGACCCTAATGTGTGTCAAATTGGGAAAAACAAAAAACAGAAAACCTAACCAACACATGGTGGTAGATACATCTTAGGCAGAGACAGACTGGGGTGGGGGACGACAGACTATGGTAGACTTTCTGAATGCTCCCAGAATCCGAGGGAAAGTTCTGTCTGCTTGCCATGCCATCAAGAATGAATGACAGCATTAAGATAGATGCTTATATCAGATGCCATATCCAGAACGTGGGGTATCTGCCCTGGCCACCCTTCCCTAAGATTCTAGGTGACCAGCCCCTAAGAAAGCAGCCATCACCACCATGAGGCTGTCTAAAAGCCATAACAGATCAGCATTCCCAAAAGGAGGGAGGAGGGGAGCCTTCTAGGATGACCCCAGAAAGCAGTCAAAGTAACCGTCTTTAAAGATGTGTGAAGAGGAGAGGACACCAGGAAGCAGGCACCTCCTACAGCCCCTTTTGGGCAACGGAAGGACCAGTGGGCAATGTTTGACAGGAAGCAATACCAAGAGGAATTTTCTAAGAATTTGAACTACGCAAAAATTTAACGTCTACTGCAAGGGGAAGTGAGGACCTGGCCTCTAAAAGCAACAGTCCATGGCTGACCTGGGTGGGAACGGACCCCTGGGTCAGAGGTAAGAGCCAGTGACTCAGGAGATGAGCCCCCTTGCAAGATTCACAGTAGCGTAGCGTGTGGCAGAGTCAGCCTAGGTTTCCATCAGCAGGTGAATGGATTTCTTAAAACAAAACAAAAACCATAGCATAGGGACCGGAAAGATGGCCTAGTGCTTAAGAGCACTTGCTGCTCTTTTAGAGGACCTGAGTCTGGTCCCTAACACCTACCTGGTGGCTCACAACCACCTATAACTCCAGTTCCAGGAGATCCAATGTTGTCTTCTGAGCTCTGTGGGCAGCAGGCATGAACTTGGTACATAGATATACATGCAAGCAAAACATTCCCACACATAAAATAAATTAAAAAAAATTAGGCAAGGCCTAGTAGAAGGAGATTAGGTTGTAGGATTGGGCAGGCACTAAAAATTTCTAAAAATCTAAACATGATTGAACTACTCTCCTATTGGAAGCCACGTTCAACCCTCTCCTCAGGCCTATTCCTGAAGACTACACAGCCTCCTGCCGATCTGTCTGTGGTGTCTCCAAGACTTTCTGTGGTCACAGCCTCTGTGAACCATTGCTTGCTTTGTCCCTTCAACCTACAAGCTCTTCTGCAATCTGCAAATATTGCTTTTAAGTTCTTCAGAACCTCCAGATGAATCACACCTTCAGGGGTACAGAAAGATCCAAGACGTGTGATCACAAAACCTCCAAAAATGGGAAAGGACAGCACAGTTTCTTGAACCCAGGCTGGCATCATAGCAATCCTCATAAAAATTTTTTTAATTTGTATTTATTTTATTTTATGTATATGTGTGTGTTCCCAAATATATGTATGTTCACTATATGAGGGCAGGTGGCTTCAGAGGCCAGAAGGGTGTCAGCTCTGCTGGAACTGGAATTACAGGTAGTTGTGAGTTGCCTGATGTGGGTGCTGGGAATTGAACCCCGGGTCCTCTCAAAGAACAGCAAGTGCTCCTTCTTAACCACTGATCTGTCACTCTAGTCAATCCTAATCAAAATTCAAAGGCATTTAATAAGCAGACAGTCTGAGAAACTCAGCATGAGGAATCCACATGGGTTCACTAAAAGCCAGTCTCTCTAGACCGCTTGGATATCTTCATTGGTATGTGCACTGGCCCCTTGGACAGAAGGAAGCTAGAATGGAGCATAACACATCTTGACTGGAGAAGGCTTATTCATACCAGTCCTGGGAGCTTGTGGGAGAGGAGGGGAGATGTGGCTTCAGTGCCTGTGGCATGATGTGTGTGGGTTTGTGGGTCGCTGACAAGCCAGTTTTGAAGAGCATTGACAGATGAGCTAGCAGTGGCTGTGACATAGCTCACTGGTGACAAGCCACACAATCCCTATAGGAACCATGCCTTGCTCTGTAGATTTAGGGATCACATCCGTCGTATTTAACGGTGATAACATTCACCATATTAGGTTACACTAAGTTTCAAGAAGTAGTTGATATGAAGAGTTGATAAACAGGAAGTAGGGGCCCTCATTGTGAAGAAAATGGATTTATTAGGGATTGATGTAAAGTTCTATATTTAGGCTTCAAATCAGTTTTGTGTATTCAGGATAGGGAAGATCTGGCATGTCCGACATTTATGAAGGAAATGATCAAGAAGAGTTAATTCCTAAGCTAATTTAAATCTGAATTTTCAGATAATAATAATAGAATATCAAACCATAATGCAGGAATTAAGACAGTTAAGATAGTTCTTAGGCCACATCGGAAAAGGAAGAACCTTTAGATCACTGAAAAACCAAGATCAAACCATGTCTATCTACTCATCCATTCACTCTTCATTCATTCATTCATTCATTCATTCAGCATGTGCTCACCACATCTTGTGCAATAGGTTCCACTCAGTCATCTACAAGCTGATGCAGGCAGATCCCTTCTTTTTAAAGGACTTCATGTCTGGCGACAGGGGTCAGGAAAGAAAAACAAAGACTGGTAGAGTGGGAAGTGTTGGGATGGAGTGAAGAGAACCATAGGGAATGAGAAAGAGTGCTAGGAGTGGACTCCCAAGAGGTCCAGACCGTGAGCCAAGCTCACCATGCCACCATGGTGAGAAGAGGTAAAGAGAAGACTGCCAGGCAGAAGAGGAAGGATACCAGTGTGGCTGGAGCTCGTGGTCCAGGGGAAGTGCTCAGGAAATGAGGTCAGTAAGATGAGAGAGGGGCCATGAACAACACAGGTTCTAATGTCCCTTACCGTAGCTCAATAGAGCCTCTCTGGAAACCACACCCAAACCAGGTAAATCAGTCTTGGGAAGGAAAGGGGTAAGAGGTTGGGTTTCCACTTTTTTTTTTTCATTCTAAAACTTAAATATTTATTATTTCTTTTTGTCAACATGTAAGATTCTGAAATTTATTTTCTCCATTTTTTTGTATTTTTTTAATAATTTATTTTTTATTTCTTCAAGTTACATCTCAATCACAATCCCCTCCCTACTCCCCCCTCCAGTCCCCCTTCCACCCTCCTCCCCCTCAACCCCCCCATCCTCTTCCCTTCTTTTTTTTTTTTTTTTTTTTTAGTTTAAGGTATTTCTTTTTCCCCCCAACAGCTCTCCCTTTCAGTCCAAAAAATGGTTCTTTTTCTTATAACTATAAATACAATACAAAACAACAGAAATAAATAGGCCACAATTATAAGAGTTATATGGCTTAGCATACATTCCCAATGTCCAGTCCATATGTATTTGGCACCTGACTTTAACATTCTACTATCTAACCATCTCCATGAGTTTAAAGTTCTATATCTAAGTCAGCTTTCATACTAACTTGCCTCATAATTTTAAAAATATCTTCTTAGATCCAGAACACCCTCTTGATTCCTAAACAACTCAAAATTTAGCTATGAGACTCTAGCTATCTATTCTTCAACCACCTCAGAGACCTGAGAGGGATAAATATATCTGATTATATAGGAAGTGCAGGGCCTGCAGCTTCCAAAACTAAAAAATGACATACCAGGGGCTGCCTGGACAGTTCCCATTTTCTCTCCATACATTACAGCATCAATCTTCGGCCCCATTTCTCTGACAGACATTGATTGTAGAGCAGGAATTATGAAGGACTTACCTACCTGTCTTGGTAGAGCTAGGCTGTCGACTTATCTGCTTCCAAGTTTTGTCCTTTTTGGACAGAAGTCTGTCTACAGTTGAAGCAAGGGGTTTTTCTTGCCAAGAGAACAGCTTACCACATAGACATAGTATAGGAAAGATCAAGAAAAAAGGACAGATTATTGAATATAGCCTTATACCTTTGTATACTGATACAAAATTAATATTATGTTGGCTAAATTGGTATTGATCATTGTATATTAATGCAAAATTAAGATTGTATAGGGCTACATCGGTATTGATCTTTGTATATTGATACAAAATTAAGATTATATTTGGCCACAATGGTATTGACCCTTGTATATTAATGTAAAATTAAGATTGTATTGGGCTACATCGGTATTGATCTTTGTATATTGATACAAAATTAAGATTATATTTGGCCACATTGGTATTGATCTTTGTATATTGATACAAAATTAAGGGTAACGCTTCTTAAAGGTACTGTTCATAGTAATACTTAAAAATGAAATGTAAAGTTTTGACCTCTCGCTACCAACCGACATAAACTGTTTAGGATAATTAAGAAACGGAAACCAATAGTCATGAAAACGTGTCATTTTGTTAGTTACTATGACAGTCTATCACAGTTATTTTCTAAGCTACTCAGAAATCAAGTTGCTAAGAGACAAGCAATATTTGCTTATCTAAATATAAGAGATAGATAGGGCATCTTCAAAAACCTCAAGAGATCTGCAGAATATGGCATTCAAAGATGTTTTCTTAACTTAAGATTTTTTTGATATCGAGACATGTCAGCTCCTGACAGCACCCCCTATTCTACTCCAAGTAGAAGATGAGCATCGAAGAATCTCCAGTGGGAGATGATTGAATTGGTGGTAAGCCGTTCTCTTGGGTTTCCACTTTTTTAAAGGCTCCCCAGGTGAGGCAAATGTACATGTGAGAGGTGGTGGGCCGGGAAGAAGTGTTGTCATAGAACAGTTTTCAAGTTTGGATTATGCAAGATGATTAAGTTCCAGTACCTAGTTAACAATGTTGTATTAGACATCCAAGAGAGTAAATCTCATATAAAATGTTCTTACCACAACAAAGGGAAAAGAAATTAAAAAAAAATAGATGCACCAGAATTGAGAAACATCAGTGTAGGGGCCTTTACCTAGACTGGGGCGAGGATTTTAGCACATGGACTACAAGAAGGGCTTTGACCAGAGGTTAGAAATTGCCCTAGGAGTTCTCAGTGGTTAAGGCCACTTGTTCTCACAGAGGACCTGAGTTCAATTCCCATCATCCATATGACAGCTCACGATTGTCCATAGAAACAGTCCCAGAGGATCAGATACCCTTTCTGATCTCCTCAGGCACCAGACACACATGTAGTACACAAACATACATGCAAACAAAACACTCATACACATAAATAAAAACATAATTTAAAAAAGAAAGAAAGAAATACCCTGGGAGCTAGGCCCAAAGCCAGGCACCTGCAGTTCCCACTATAGGAGGCAGAAATATCACTTGAGCGCAGAGTTTGAGACCAGCCAAGGCAGCAGGCAAGACCTTTAGTCAATAAATAAATTAATTAATTAAATATCAGAAAAATTCCTGGCTTGCATTTCTAAAAGTTCTCTCTGTCTGCCATGGCTGCAGGTGGCCCCAAGAGACAATTTTGTTCTTTCAGGAAGGGTGACAGGGGTCTTCCCCAAGAGGGGACAGCTTCAGGACCTGCCATGAGGTCAGAAGCCATGAGGACCTACTGATGGTTTTAGACAAAGAGGGTGAAAGGTAGTCGGATGACAGCTCCTAGATTTGGGTACCATTTACTGAGATGGAGACACCCACACAAGCCCATGCTAAAAGGCCTTTTGGGTCCCCTGTGGAGATGTCAAGTAGGTGACCAATAAGAAATCTGAAGTCCCAGGACAGTGTGACAAGAGCCTGGCACAGCAAGGTGTGCAGAGTGTTTGCAGCCAGATCCTGCTACCTCGAGAGAGGAAGTGAGTTATCCTTGCATTTGTCCAAGGAGAAGCTAACTTGAAGGGCTTGGGCAGGAGGCTGGGGTAGATTGACAGTCAAGTGTGGGCCTCAGACATTGCCCAGCAGGAGCCTGCATTGATGGAGAAGTTTCATTCTGAGAGATGAGACAGGCAGCGAGGCTGGGGTATGCAGGGCCTTGGGAGCCATGAGTCAGCTCTGTCTTGCTGGGTGATACTTCAGAGTTTGGGAACAGCGTTGAGAAGGTTTGTCTGCCAGGCTACTTGCCAGTTGGGTGACATTACTGTAGACTCTGCTCTTGCAAGGATCTCCTATGTCCCCTTTCCAAACTGAGACAGGCAAGTGGACTTGGGTGCTGGTACCAAGCTCCCATAGTAAAGAGCTCTAGACCTGGTCCTCTAAAAAGCAGCCCTGAATCTTTGTGCAAAAGTGTTGTTCATAAACACAACCTCCTCTCCTGGGCCTCAGAACACATAAAGCAAGCTGTAAGTTCCAAGCAATTCCCTGCAAGCTAACTCCCCCTATCTACACAGTATTTCTGAATGCCAGGGAGAGTGGCATTGTTAGAGGGAGAGCACGGAAGCCACTCTCACTTATTTTAAAAGGTGAATCACTCCTCAGTGGGGCTTTACGGTTAGTCACACCTGCCTGGGAACCTACTTCCCCCCAGTGATCGGCACCCGGTGGTTGGTACTACTGCCAGTCAGTGCTACAAACTCCAGCTGTTAACCAGAAGACCAGAGCGGGCCACAGGGTCAGGTGGGGCCCGAACATCTCTCATTTGGGAGAAGTGGGGTGGTGGAGCCAGCAGCATCCCAGCTACCCTGGGGACAGATAAGGCCCCAGCCAGGAGGTATGTTTTGGGGGCAGCTACAGGAATCCAGACTTGCTAGGGTGAGAGGCTTAGGCTGTGACAATGAGGCTAAGGAGAGTGACCCAGGACCGCCCTAGGACTCACCAGCACCCCCAAATAACCCACTAGATATAGTGTGGAGATCAGAGACTGAACAACAAGAGGTCCACAGTACAATGCTCTCCTTCACCAGGGTTTTGTTTCTCAAAGAGGAGTGGAGAGGAAGGAAGAAGATGAAGAGGATAAAAAGGAGGAAGGAAAGGGAGAGAATGATAAAAGGGAAAGGGGGAGGAAGAGGATAAAGAGGAGGAGGAAGAGGAGATGAAGGAAGCCAGTCCAGAATTACTCAGTACTCCTAGGGAGACACAAGTCGATTTGTGGAATGGTGGGGAGGGGCACAGGGATGGAATTACCCCCCACCCCCTGGGGTGGAAGGACAAATCCACAGAGCTCTATGGACTGCTGGCCTATCAAGCCTCTAGCTGAGAACCAGTTCTTTCCTTTCAAAGAGAGTGGAAGTCACTGTTCTCTTGTCTCCGCTGATGAACAGATTCTGGGTGGCAGGAGTCACCATAGAAACAGGTGCTATCTTAAGCAGATGAGCCTTATTAACCTTAAGAGTGGTGGAGTTTTCACAAGATTGCACATATAGGGTAGGAGGGAGACAGGGTTTGGTGGGGGAAGGGTTGAGGTGGCTGAGAAGCCGTGTTGCTCCGGGTGGGGAGGCATGTGTGCTTATGTGTGCATGCGTGTGCACTGTGTGTGTGTGGGGGGGTGCCCCTTTATATGTGTTGTGCAAAACTGCTTCTGAGGAGGTAAGGTCGGGTCCTGCCCCCACCCTTTCCCTAAGACATACAAATCCTCCCCAGTTCCCCCACCCCCTGCCAAGAAACCTTCATCTCCTAGAAACTAGCCTTAAGGCTGCAGGTACCAGAGCTCCAGCCACAACCCCTCTTCTACTGCTTATGTAGATCTTGCCTGTGTCCCCTGGCCTGCCGCCATTAGAAGCAGGTGTTTCTGGAGAGAAAAGTCAGGAAGCAGGAGGCAGGAATACAAGCATCTAGTGAACTTGGGTCCATGTGACTGATCCATGACTGACTACTTACATCCCTCGGTGAGGCCCCATTCGTAAAGAGCAGACTCACCAGGCATCTCGCAGGACTGAAGCCAGGCTCCTTTGATATCACCTAAGTTCGCATGGACCATCCACCCTGAGCATTCTCCACTGTGACCTGTCTCCTTTCTAGGGAGAAAAGGGGTTTTTCCCCCCACATTAATATTTCCTCTGTATGGTTTCATCAGTCAACAGACTTGCCTGGGATATTTGCCCCATTCTGTGCTCTGGAAGTAGGGGTTGGAAGGAGTGTGTGTGGCTAGAGGAAAGATCAGGACAGAGCCTGGCCCTCAGCAAAGCTGTGATAGACAGGTAGGCCTAGAAGAGGTAAGGTTGGTGGGGCTTTGAAGTCAGGTAGGATTGGGAGGGGCAGAGAAAGAGGCCAAGTTTAGAGTCGCAACATAAAGAAGGAATAGGCTTCTCCATCAGGATCCCTGAGCTGTGAGTGTTGGCTCCAAGACACACATCTGCTGCCCTCTGCAGCCCCTCCTTGGGCAGGGCACTCCATTACTCCAGCTAGCATGCCACCTGCCCCAGTCTGGCACCCATTCCTAGGTATAAATTGGAACTGTTGCCCCAGGGACTCTGACACCATGCTGTATGCCCCCTGTTGTCCAAGGTGCTGTTCATCAGGGAGACAGGTTAGCAGACACTGTACGGCCTGGAAGGACTCTGGGAAGGGGATAATCTTTTATTTCCTTGCTGCAAAGGGTCAAGAGCCCCAGGGCTTGGGCTATGGCTCTGTAAATAAAGTGCTTATGTGCACAACCTGAGTTCAACTCCCCAGCACTAGGAGGCAGAGATGAGCAGATCCGAAAGAGCTTGTTAGTCTAGCTAGTTGCTAAGTTCCAGGTTCAGTGAGAAACCCTGTCTCAAAAAGTAAGTCAGAGAGAATAGAGGAAGACACTTGACACTTACCTTTATACACACACACACACACACACACACACACACACATGAAGAGCCCCAACATGTGCCTGAAACTGAGACAAGGTTGCCACCACAGATTGACGCTTCCCTGCTTCATAGTTTCCTAGATCTCCAGAGAGAGTAGAAACCTCAGGCTCATTTGGTCATACCCATGAAGACCCTGAGATCAAGGGTCATACAACCTGCCAAGTGTGGCATGGACCAACAATGAAGAAAGGGTCAAAACTTTCAGTCTCTAGTGCCCCCGACATTGCTGAAGTGAGAAAAGCCGCCCTCCAACTCATGTCTGGTGGGCCACTAGAGGTTAATAGATGGTTAGCCAGGTTCATCAGGGTGCCAAGGGACCCACCTTTTGAGTCTGACTAACGGAGAAGAAAGGGAAAGTTCACCCCAGGCAGCTCAGCTCTCACCTCTCCCTTCAGAAATCAAAACCTGGCATTTGGGAGTTTCGCTTGGCCCAGACAAACAATGCAACATCTTTAGGGATAAAACAAAACAAAACAACAACAAAACCTTTCCCAATCCACTCATCCTTAGCTCCGAAAGTGTCTTCCCCATTGGCTTTAGAACTGCCTGGTAACCTGAGAACAACATAGTTGAAGGCCTGACTGAAAGGGCAACTCACAGGGAGCAGCTGTGAGCTGACCTGAGCCCCCAGACTCAACTTGGCAATAAACAAAATGGGAATGTTGCATGAACCACTCAGAGAAGAGCAAATCAGGAGGCCCTGGCAACAATGGAGAGTCAAAGGAAAGAGTAGAGTTTCACCGCAGCCTATCTCCCAGCAAAATCTGCACCTTCCTCTATACCAGTGGCCCCTAGAAGTAATGGTTGCCTGCCTTCCTTCCCTCCTTCCCTCCTTCCTTCCTTCCTTCTTTCCAAGGACATCCAAGTCATAATTTATAGGCATGGCACAGGGAGATCAATGCCATTGAAAGAGGTTTTTTTTTGTAATTTATTTTTTTCTGGCTTTTTTTGTTTTTTTTTTCCTTTATTTTTTATTTCTTCAAGTTACATCTCAATCACAATCCCCTCCCTACTCCCCCCTCCATTCCCACCCTTCCACCATCCTCCCCCTCAACCCCCCATCCTCTTCCCTTTTTTTTTTTCTTTTAAGTTTAAGGTATATCTTATTTCCCCCTACATTTTCCCCTTTTAGTCCAACAAATAGCTCTTTCTCTTATAATAATAAATACAATACAAAACAACAGAGGTAATTAGGCCACAGTTATGAGGGTTATATGGCTTAGCGTACATTCCCAATGTCCAGTCCATATGTATTTGGCACCTGACTTTAACATTCTACTATCTAACCATCTCCATGAGTTTAAAGTTCTATATCTAACTCAACATTCATACTAACTTGCAACACAATTTTAAAAGCATCTTCTTAGATCTATAACACTCTCTTGACTCCTAAACAACTCAAAATTTTCTCTTGTTAGGAAAAGCCCCTTGCTCCAACTGTAGACAGAATGCTGTCCAAAAAGGACAAAACCTGGAAGCAGGTAAGTCAACAGCCTAGCTCTGCCAAGACAGGGTAAGCAAGTCCTTCATAACCCCTGCTCCACAATCAATGTCTGTCAGAGATACAGGGCCAAACGACTGAAGATCGATGCTGTAATGTATGGAGAGAAAATGGGAACTGTCCAGGCAGCCACTGGTGTGTCATTTCTTAGTTTTGGAAGCTGCAGGCCCTGTACTTCCTATAAAATCAGATATATTTATCCCTCTCAGGTCTCTGAGGTGGTTGAAGAACAGATAGCTAGAGCCTCATAATTAAATTTCGAGTGGTTTAGAAAGAGGTTTTTCTTACTCACAGTTTCAAGAGAAGGAGACCTGCCAAGCTGTGCCACACCAGGCCACGTGGGGAAGTCCCAGGGTGTGTCAGGAAGCAGAGGCAGCAGAGGGGAGTGTGGCCTGGAGCCTTCACTGTGGTTTCTTCAGGAAAAGAGCAGAATCAGGGCAAGCAAGCTCTAGCAAGCTCAGGAGTGGTGATCTGGCATCATATCAGTGGGCTCTAGGGTATAGGGGGCTGTTCCAGCTGCCTGGTACCTGCCCCAGGGTGGCGCTGGGCAGGGGAATATTGGCTAGGTATGAGAGAGTGAGGGAAAGGAAGCAATGGGAGGCATGGGATCAAGGCAGTTAGTGTGTTGGTGACAGGTGTGCTTGCAGGTCGCCTCTAGGAAGTAGAGGCTCAGCCTTGGCAAAGACAGGTTTCCTGAACAAGTGACCCTCAGGTTATCAAAGCATCAACACGAAATGCAGAAGATAAAAAGTTTGACTGATCCACCCTGAACTCTGTCTCTCTGAACACTGCTCTTTTGAAATCACACAACACTGACCCTCCCCCCCAGCCCCTCCCCACTGCCTCCCACTTAGCACAGGCTGTGCCACACAATTTAGCACCCAATTCCACACTATTGTGTTCCCTAGTCATTCCAGGGTGCATGCCCCAGTTTCCCAGCCCCCTGGGAAGGCTCTGCTTGCCTCCTTCCTGCACTGGTGCATGTCCAGCCCTGTGCCCTGAGCTCCACTGTGTTCATTGGCATCAAGTCCTATCCTGCCTAGAGTACCAGTTCTGACCACAGTGCTTTTGACACATTTATAATGGGTGGCCAGGCTGACATAATGCCCTGCATTGCCCCTCCCAAGGACTACTCTCTTTTCCATGTCCTTCTGATTGCAGAGGCCTTGTAGAGGTCTTCTCGCAGCTTCCTCCAATAATCACACATCCTCCAGCATTGCCCACACACCACTCCTCACCATCCACAACCTCTCCTGCCTCCAAACATCCTCCATTACCTTCCCCTTCACCAAATAGCCTCTTCTTTCTTCTCTTCCACAGCAAAGTGTTTTGTAACTTCTAAACAGGCTTAGGTCCCACAATGGCTTCCAGAGAGACTGTGAGCTTGCCTACCATGAATTTGTTGACTTTGGTAAGATTGCTCATCTTCCTGGCATCAGTATGCTGCCAGCTTAGATGAAGAGTTGACTGCATGACCACCAAGGCCCCTTTGGGCATCACCTTTTGGAGTATTGACATTTACTATATAGCTGTTTCTTTGGTCTAGGCAATGTCTTCTTAGATGGCTTGGCACAGATATGGGAATGTGATGGTTGATGTACCTTCTTCCCAGAGCCAGCACCATATGCTGGCCAGAGAAGTCTTCTCTCCACTGGGCATTGTAGGAAGCTGTAGAAGGCTAGTATTAAATACCTTCAAGAAACTCAAAACCCATGGAGAAATGAATAAACGTACATACATAGGTGCACACACACACACACAGAGCATACCGTCTGAGAATTGCTGAGGAAACCAGATGATGCCATAGAGCAACGGCCTGGTACTCAATCTAGTCTGGGATGCTGCTTGTAGTCTCTCCTCTGGAATGGCCAACATCTGACTTTCAGTGTCTGGCAACACACAATGGTAAGCCATATATGTGTACCAAGTGTCTACCACCTGGAAAGGACTGTGTTGTAAGCTTTGGACGCGGTGGGATTGGTCTGATGCTGTTACCATCAGAAACACTCCCATTGTGGTCCTCTTAACCATAGAAAGGCTCTGAAATCACCACATCTCCACAGCTAAGCGGCACCTCTTGAAATGTCCTTGACACCTAGAAGCACAAAACCCATCATGTTTGTGCTGATACGTGCTTCAGAAAAGATGATAGATCCGTTTATGTGTCATCCTAGTAGAGGGTATGGAGCATCAACAAAATAATATCCAATAAATGTGAAGAACTTGATGAAATGCTTCAGAAAATAAATGAAAGGCTTGAAGAGGTAGATAGATGATAGATACATGAGTGTATAAGTAGGTAGCTAGATACGCACATACATATATACAGATAGATAGAGACATATAGGCAGATATATAAGTTCATAAGTTGATAGTCTCTAAATTAGGTTTTTGATAAACAATGACTTTATTGAAATATGATATACAATTTTTATAGACTAGAGAGAAGACTCAGCTGTTAAGAGCACTGGCTGTTCTTCCAGAGGATCCAGGTTTAATTCCCAGCACCCACATTGTGGCTCACAACTATCTGTAATTCCAATTCAAAGGAACCTAACACCTTTTTCTGGCCTCTATGGATACTCCACATACATCTGTGCACAGACATACATGTAGACAAAACATCCATATACATACAATAAAAATAAAAATTTTTATTGGAGTATAAGGGATCCAGTATTCCCTGGAAACAAGAAAAGACTCATAAGGACTACATAAGAAAATTTTGTAAAAGAGGACTAATTGGGAGTGGGGGGGGGGAGTCAAATGGAGAAGTTTTAAGTTTTACTGACATTGATGTATATTATGAAAAATACAGTAAAGTGTAGTTGTGGTGATAAAATACACAGGCATGTTCTTGAAATGAAACAGAAAGATCTGGAGCCAACTAGAATACTCAGTCCAGGGTGAGGGGCCATTTCAAACAAAAGAGGAAGGATGGGTTACCCTATAAGAAGTTTTAGGGGAGAAATGATGCTAGCCAGGCACAGTGGCTCATTCCTGTAATCCCAGCCACTTAGAAAGCTGAAGCAGGAAGATCACATGTTCAAGTCCAGCCTGGGCTACATCATGAGCTTCAAGCCATTCTGGACAACTTACTGGGACTGAGTCTCAAAATATAAAGAGTTTAGAAGGAGCCAAGTCTGTAGCTTCACGATGGAGCATTTGGCTAGCACATGTAAGTTCCTGGACTCTCTTCCCAGCACAGCTACAAGGGTGTTGAAGTTCTTTCTCATTCCATACCAAAATAAGTTCTAAATTAACCATGGGAAATTAGATATGTGAATGTTAATTTTTAATGTTAAATCATTAAAGAATAAAATACACTTAATACTTTTACACAGTTGTGTACAATCTTGAAACTGTAAATACAAAAAACCTTCAAAGGCCAAGTAAAAGACACTGCACATTGGAAAACTACGATGTACAGATGACAAAATGTCACTGTCATGTGGACATACACAGCAATTACAGTGGGCTAATCAATTCACATACCTCATGTGGGTTGCGGGATGGAAGAAAATGAGTAGTGTGTAGGACACTCAGGACTGCCTGGCACAGTGAACACTCAATAAATTTTAACAGTTGTCAATCTACTTTAGCATTCAATAGAAAAACATTACATTAAGAAATTTAGCAAAGGCCATAAATAGGATAATTCAAGTGGGGCTGGGGATAGAACTCAGAGCCTCGTGAATAATAGACAAGCACCCTGATGCTGAACCACACCCCCAGCCCAGAAAATTCTGTTTAGAGAAAAGCTTCATAAACCTTTGAGAAATGAACATCTACACAGGCAGTGAAAAATGCAGATCAAACAAGAGATCATCTACTTTCACGCCCCATGGTGACTATGGCCATTAATTTGACAGAGCTTGAATGTGGCTTTGTTTTAAAATTAATTAGTTAGTACCCAGGATCCTCTCATATGTCATTGGTGGAAGTGGAATACAAATAGCTGAGAACCCTCTTGCAAGGTAATTCTGCCAGCTGCATCAAATGGCAAATGCCTTTAAAATATATACAGGCTTTGACCCAAGGATCCTTCTAGAAATCTGTACAAGAATTATATTTTAAAATATGGTATCTACCAAAGTAAAATCAGGCATGCACGCTAAGTGCAGAAAATTATAGAGGATAGGAACAGTGTACCATCCTTAGTACAATTCACTGCCAGGTAGCTTATACTAGCTACAAATTAGAATGTCCTGATACCACCAAAAAAAAAAAAAGTTAAAAATTAGAAATGACCTATTTACCCAATGAGAAGACTGGCAGCTAATAGTGGCATATGGAATAGTATGCAGCTGTTAAAATAAACACAAGATTAAAGACCTCATCAAGATATTTATGCCACATTGCTATGTGAAACGAAAGAGCAAACTAAAAGTCGTTAAGATATGGGGCTGGGGTACAGCTCAGATAGTAGAGTTCTTCCTGGCATACATGGAGCCCTGGTTTCTGTTCCCAGCGCTACATCAGCTAGATGTGGTAGTGTGACCCTCTGATCTCAGTGCTGGGGAGATGGAGATGGAAGCATCAGATGTTCAGGGTCATCAGCAGCTGCGTAACAATTTAGAGACCAATCAGCGATACACAAGACCTGTTCTCAAAACAAAAGCAGCACAAGTTATGAGGCAGATGTCAGGCATAGTTGTGCACATCTGTATCCCAGCATGTGGGAGGCTGAGACACCAGGATGATTCCAAACTCAAGGCTAGCCTAGGCTACATAGCAAGATGCCATTTCAAAAAGAAAGGGGAAAAGAAAGAATCTCTAATTAATCCAAGAGCACCCACAGAAAAAGTATACAGGTACAGTCATGAAGGACACCAGTTCTGCCCTACAGGGTGAGTTCTGCCCAGTAAAAATAATTAGATGGAACCTACCACACTTGGGTGTGTAAGAAAATATGCACGAGAGAATAAACTGGAACGTGTGCCCACCAACATGTTCCTAAGAGTCAAATCCAGGCGGCAGTTGTAGGATTGGAAGTGGTTTTTATGTTCTTCTTTGGGCTTAGATGTTTTTCCAAATATTATATAATATGTATTTTTATCACCATATTTTAAGTGCTGTCTAAAAAAATTAAACTGCAGAGCAGAGCATATGACCATCACAGCTACAGGGGTGATGGGGAGGGCTGTGAAAGGTCCCTGACACGTCCTTTAGGAGGCAGTGAAGCCCTGAGAGCACCTGTCCCCACCTCCCTACCACCACCTCCCCTCTTGCATCCTGCATATGCCTCTGCCATCCACCTGGAACTCTGTGTGCAATTATAGGTGGCATATCTGTCCTACAACTGGGCTGAGAGTGCCCTACGGGCAGAGCCATAATCCTGAAATCCAGAGTGCTCTTTGAAAGGGCTACCGACACTTAAATAAGGCTAGGCATGTCAGAGGCTGGATGAATCATACAGACATGGGGTGTCTAAATCAGAAACATTGGTTCTAACTGGTAAAAACAAGGAAGGTTTTACAGAGGAGGAAGAAGCATGGAAGCCTGGCACCATGGGTAGGACATAGCCAAAGTCACAATACAATATCACTGTGGGCAAAAACAGTAAGAGACCCCCAAGGGACCTGGGAAGATGGTTCAGTCAGTAAAGCCCTTGTTTTATAAGCATGAGGAGCTGAGTTTTTAACCCAGAGTCTATGTTTAAAAGGCTATGCATGATAGCACACACTCGGAATCCTACTTCAGATCCTTGGGGCTTGTGGCCAGCCAGCCTAAGGAACAGTACCCAAGGTTGTCCCCTGGCCTACACACACACACACGTATGTGCACAAAACACAGGTCCCCATAGAAAT
>CAJQZJ010032201.1:356435-393288 GCA_907164525.1 Lophiomys imhausi | reverse complement strand
TCTCTCTCTCTCTCTCTCTCTCTCTCTCTCTCTCTCTCTCTCTCATTAAACAAATTTTTTGAGTAGCTACTCTGAAACAGACAGCTCCTGGGAGCTAACTGGTATGCCACAGAGCAGCAAGTTTCAGGTTCAGTAAGAGACCCTATCTCAAGAGAATGAGGTAAGAAGTGACAGATAGGACATCCAATGTCCTCACTGGCCTCTCTATGCACTCATGAGCACATGCAACTGCACACACATGCATACATAACACACACACACACACACACACACACACACACACACACACACAGCAATGCAGCTTGATCTGGTGGCACGAGGCCTGTAATTCCAGGTAATCAGAAGGCTGAGACAGAATTAAGTCCAAGGCCAACCTAGGTAACTTAATGAGACCCTGTCTCAAAATAAAAAAGCATAGAGAGCTGAGGACATAGCCCAGTAGTAGAATGTTTGGCTGGCATGCACGAAGCCCTGGGCTCAATCCCAATACCACAACCAAAATCAAAAATAAAAAGCAAAACAATGTGTAGTAGATCACTAGGTGACTAGGTACTCTGTACTCTGGAACAGGGCTGCAGAGTGAGGTGGGATGTACAGTCTGTGCCAGGGTGGACCTCCCTGAGAAAGTGACATATCCATAACAGTGCAGAAGGGGTGAGGGAAGAGTCTGGGAGGACTCTGAGGAGAAGAACCAACCAATGCAAAGAGCCTAAGGCAACTCCACCCTGGGTGTCCAAGGTGGAGGTGGGAGGCTGTGGCTTCAGGGGAGTAAGCATAGGCCAAAGTAGGGGGATCTGAGAAGGTGTACAGCAGGCAGGCCCATCCAAGCCCTGCTCTTCCCGTGAGCCTATCACAGGCTACCTGGACATGTGAGCAGAGAAAGGGCACATTTTACAAAGGTTCTAGCAAGATTCCTCTGGCTGCTTTAGGACTCAAGGTAGAAGCAAGAAGATGTCAGGAACTACTACAATAGGTCCAGGTGAGTGAGAAAGGAAGCCACCGGTCACTATGCGGACAAGAGCCACAGCCATCTACAGTTGCACCTTGTCTCAGGGCTGAGTTCAACAAAGATGGTGTGTTACCTTTAGTTGGGAAGTTAGCCAACTGGGAACAGGAGAGGAAACCCATTTTTAAGGAAGGAGAATCACTTCAAGCCAGTGCCTGAAACACTGAAAGTATGTTCTTTGGGAAGTCAGAGATGCTCATCTCAGGGGCACCCAGATACTGTTTTCCCCTTGGGGCACAAGATCAGCTCCAGAGGACCCAACATCCCTAGAGAAGCTACACCAAAACTATTCTGTGGTCTCTGACACCACCCTGCCACCTTCTGACCTGCACAGATGTCCAGCAGAGGAGGATGGAAGAAGTGCAGTCTCAGTTCAGGGATCTTAGAAACAGGGTCCCCCATAAATATCAGCACAGTCTCTTGGGGAGTGCAACATATTGGGATAAACTGGAAGTTAAGAGAGAGATCTTCATTCTACCAACAGCTCAGGCTCTAAGACCAACAATCAATAAATGGGACCTCATGAAACTGAAAAGCTTTTGTAAGGCAAAAGACACTGTCATTTGAACAAAACGGCAACCTACAGATTGGGAAAAGATCTTTACCAACCCCACATCTGACAGAGGGCTAATATCCAAAATTTATAAAGAACTCAAAAAAAATAAACACCAAGAAACCAAATAATCCAATTAAAAAATGGGAAACAGAGCTAAACCAAGAATTCACAAAAGAGGAATTTCTAATGGCCGAGAGACACTTGAAGAAATGCTCAGCATCCTTTAATCAACAGAGAAATGCAACTCACGACAACTCTGAGATTCCATCTCACACTTGTCAAAATGGCTAAGATCAAAAACTCAAATAACAGCACATGCTGGCGAGGTTGTGGAGAAAGGGGAACTCTCCTCCATTGCTGGTGGGAGTGCAAGCTTGTACACCCACTATGGAAATCAGTCTGGTGATATCTTAGAAGACTTGGAATAGCTCTACCTCAAGACCCAGCCATACCATTTCTAGGTATACATCCAAATGATTCCTCACCAAACCAGAAGGACGTTTCCTCATCTATGTTCATAGCAGCCTTATTAGTAATAGCTAGAAACTGAAAACAACCCAGATGTCCCTCAACTGAGGAATGGATAAAAAAAAAAAAACAAAAAAAAAACTGTGGTACATTTACACAATGGAATACCACTCAGCCATCAGAAACAACGAAATCATGCAATTTGCAGCCAAATGAATGGAGCTAGAAAAGCTCATCTTGAGTGAGCTAACCCAGACCCAGAAAGATGCACATGGCATCTATTCACTTATAATCAGATTTTAGCCATATAGTACAGGATAACTATACCATAACCAATCCACCAAAAAGAACAGGAACATAGACTTTGTTACCTGTTAATGGGACTCTTTGCCCTAGTGGTGCTGCCATGTAGGTCCCCAGTATATGAGGAAGCTCTTAGCCCTCATATGACTGCTGAACTGGGGCAGGGGACTGATATGTAGGGACACTCCACTCCGGAGGAGTAGGACAGAAGGGAGAGGGGATAGAGTGTGGGAGGTGGGACTGGAAGGGGAAGAAAGAGGGCACTGTGATGGAGAGGTAACCTGAAGTAATAAATAAACATTTTAAAAGAGAGAGAGATCTTTGTTCTAACTAGCTGCCTTGAACATCCAAGCAAACCCAACTAATTTGAAAAATGAAAGGCTTGAGTCCCCTGAACTCAGGGTGGCTCCCACTTCTAAAAACCCTACAGTTTCTCATCATCTCCACTTCCTTGTCTTGCCAACAGCCTATTCTCCATCCTAATGATTTGAAAACTCCACGTGACACACTTAGTGTGGGACTCTGTCTTTCTGTTTCATTTTCTGGTTACATTATTCCAGATAATACTCCTCTTGCTTGCCAAGAGAAGGAAGAAAAAATGACATTAATTAAAGATTTGGTCTGTGTCCTAATCAAAAATTTTGAAAATGAATGTATCATACTGTACGTTCCGTAATGTAGTCGACTTTTTTACTTAGCAATATATCATTAACATTTTCCTATGTCAACACATAATCCTCCGAACCATGATTCTTGCTGCAGAAGTAGTTTACCATATGGGTGTACTATAATTTCCTCAGTCAATCCTTTACTGTTGGACATTAGGCGGTGTCTCTTTTTATTCCCCACCCCCCCCAAGTATATATAATGATCATCACCAAGGCTGCAATGACCACATGAGTAGATAACTCTTCACTCACCTCTGTGGACACTTTCTTAGGATGAACCTCAGAGTTCAGAAGCTTCACGAACTCAAAGGCTTGATGGGCCCTCAATATTTAGAATTTCTATTTAGAATTCTGCCAACCATATTTGGGGGTTGAAAGGAAATGAAGCAAGGCTGTCGCTCTAGGCCCTCCATTTTACACATGGGTAAACTGAGACCAGTTGGAGGTATGGTCATGTATTTGTCCCAAGCGACCCTCACAAGTGTGTGAGACCTAACACAGCTAGGAAGCAACAGACCTTGTTTGTGTCCCCCAGTTGCCCACCCTGCCCCCTCAGATCCTGCTGTCATAACTCAGGCTTCTGGAATCTTCCTCTACCTTTCACAGCCATGCTAACCCTGAGACCTACCGGCCTGCAAAGGTCTCCTTCATCACTCCTCATATATCTTCCCCCCCAGTAAGCTACTCCTCCTTTGGCCCTCTTAAAGCAAATATGTTGGTTCATGTAGCAGGGTCATCTCCAGGACATTTAGGAGGTGTTTCCTGTTGCAAAGCTGTCTCCGTGAGCTGCCAGGGCTTTCCTCTCACCCCCAGGCCATGGCCCATGTCTTTCCCAGGTACCTCCCACTGCTTGACTGTCCCTTTCTCCATTAGTTTTCCCAGCAACCCTTCCCCACTATGCTTCCCAGTAGAAGTGGCTTTACTCCCAAAGGCTCCAGCCACACACCTTTAATCTCTGTCCATGGTTCTTTCAGTAGACCTGTGACCTATTTCTCCCTGTACACCCTTCAAGGGCATTCACAGTGCATGAGACAGAATGTTAGTTCAGTTTTGCTTGAACCAGCCCACACCTCCCCACTCTCCTGCCTAGAGCATCCTTTAAGGGTGAATATAAGCATAGCATCTTCTAAGGCAGTCCTGGGATCTCTTCCTTTTAGGAAGTCAGGCACCCCTCCAAAGTGTACACAGTCCCCTAGCCTGAACTTGAGTGGAACAGCACATTTACACATCAGGGCAGTTTATTTCTCACTCTCCAACTAGGCCCAAGCACTTGAGAGAACTTAACCCCAGTGCTTACTTGAGGACTGAAGAACAAATATTGTCATGACCTATTAAGTCCTCTTCTCTCTGCCATTGCCAGCCAACTGGAAATCTCGGCCAAGATTTGATTCTGGCTTCAGCAAGAGTGTATGTGTACCACAGGAGCCAAGCTTATCTGTCAGAGTGCTGCTACCCTCACCTGCTTCCTCTACTTCTATCAACACCCAGACCTGAACAGTAGCATCCATCGGCAAAGTCCATTTGGAAATTCAAGGCCTGCTGTAACTCTTATCTTCTGCCCACTTTTCCAGTATGGAGTGCATGACAACCTGAATTCCATGTCTAAAGTCAGCCCTCAGCTCTCAACTCTTCTCACTACCTTCCATCCATCCTTCTAAAGTACCATCCTTTCACCTTGAATATAAATCCTATCACCCTCTGAGAGAAGCATCTTGATGGTGTTCTCAGAAGGGCCCACTAGTGAAGACTTTGCTCCTAAACACCAGGATCCGGTCCAAGAGGACAGCCCTCTTCCTTTGCACATCCCAACTTCATTCTGGGGGAAATGTGCACAGGACCCAACAACGTCTTTGGGGGCTCCCATCCCGATATCACCAATCCAGAATCCTCTAGAATGGAAGGAATGGCACTTCTCTTCCTGGGAAACAAAAGATATCAATGAAGTGGGAAGGATGGAGAGGAATATAGTGGATTCCATTTCTACTCTGTACTGGACACTTCAGAAACACCTATTGTTTGGATCATTTCCTTCTCACACCACACTCCAAGAGCATCATGAGCTCCATTTGACATACAAGGAAAATGATGGCTCAGAGAAATCATTTCCTTTCTCCAGAGTCGAATGGCTGGTAAGGAATGCAGCAGAGGCTTAAACCTCTGCCTCCAGGGTCTGCCTTCTTTTCTGTACAGCTCTTATCTCCAGACTCCACTTCCAGGCATCCACAAAACCCAAGAAACAGATCTATGTTCGCCTATTGGTCCCATTTCCTCTTTCTTCTCTGATAGCACTCACTGATAACATCCTCCATGCCAGACTCCCAGGATCCTGCCTGCTAACTAGTGTCTTCAATTTCAAGAAGGAAGCGGGCCACCTGGTTTTTCTCAGGCCATACTTCTTCTCCCAAGGGGTGGAGTTAGGTCTGACTTGGTTGTAATTCTGATCATCTTTCCTCCCCCTCCTCCCAGTTTTTTTCTCAACCCTCCTCTCCTAAGAGCAGGGTCTGTGGCCAGACAAACACACCCCCAAATTCCCCATTCCTTTGCCCTTCTCCCTGAAAGTATAGTCTTCAGTCTGGAATTTTGATAAGACCTCAACTGTGACCCAGGCTTTGGACAGGATGGCGAAGGCCTGAGCCAGATTCCTGAAGGTGTCTCACAAGGACAAGGAATTCCCAGTCTTCATCTTTAAGGACTGGTATCCTTGATTAGGGATCATTGAAAGCCAATGGCTTTCTCCCCCCATCCCCCTCAATGAACCAGAGTGGCACTGAATCTGACCTTTGCTCACATGCTCCCATCATTTAAAAAAGAAAACACAAAGGGACACTCCCTAGGTGAGGTTACACTGTCATGAGGCCAGGCCCTGGGCTCTATGCTCAGCTGAGACCCAACTGCAACTTGTAGACCGTGAGGCAAGCAGAGTCAAGCAGAGTAGCAAAGGTGGACAGACACACCACATACTGAGGGACAGGCCAAGTGGCAGCCACAAGCGTGGCCTGGACCTAGCTACAACTACAGCACCCCCAAAGGGCAGCCTAACTCTGGATGGAGCCTGGAGCACCTTTGATGGTCCTCTCCACAGCGCCATGTTTTTTCTCCTGGTGTCGTCACTGTTGACAGAGGGTTATGTAACCCAGAGTGAAGGCCTGGAGCTCTCCCCAAGGCAACAGAGTGAATCAGTTTCTTCTGCCGCCGTCATTTTCTCCGCAGGAATCTGCTTTATGCAGATTGAATTTAGGGGTTTTTCCTGGATGCTTCTGTTTCATTTAACATGCAAGGGCTAATAACTTGTCACAATTCAATAAGGCGGTGGTTACAAACACCCAGGCAGCTGCTTATTTAAATGCAGGTTTGTTAATTAGCTTCTCTTAACAAGGCTTGTGCTAAATCAAGCTCCCGGCTGGCAGCACCCAAGCCTGGCACTGTTCCCAGGACCGGAGGTCGGGACGTTGGCAACAGGGTCAGAATTCAAGGCAAGGAGACCTGTTCTGGCCACTCCTCTGCCTCAGTTTCCTTAAAATCAAGGTGCCAGTGACGTGTATTTTAAATAACCACAAGAAACCTATACCTTCTACCTTCTCTCCCGGCTTATTTCTAGTGCTTTCTCTGACTTTGGTTTCTGAGCCCATCCTCCCCTCCAAGGCTGTAGTTTGTGTTTAGCATCTCGGTCCTTTCTCCTCATCTCCACTTCCTCCATCATGCTAGCCTCTGTTCCCTCGTCCCTTTCTGGCATCACTCTCCCCTTGAACATCTCTCTGTTCAGTTCCGGCCAGGAACGAAAGAGAACTAACCAGGATAGGACCCTGCTGCATACCAGAGGCTATCTCTGTAACCCTGGGGACAGCCCAGAACTGATGTCCTCAACCTGCTACAAACACAGCCGTTGAGACCCGGAGAGGGTGCATGGGCCAGTTAGAGTCACTCTGGGCTGTCCTATAGCCCTGACTCCAAAGCCTGCGCTCTGTCTGCTACCAGCAAGCGAGAGGCACTTGAAAACCATCTCCTGTTACGTGGGCATTATTAGTCTGTCGGCCTGATGATCGCCATGCTGAGATCCTGCTTAAAGAGCACGACCCCCAGCTGAAATTATGTCTGAATTGTGGATTCCGGTTCTGCCTGGAGCCTGGAGGCCTCTCACTGAGCATCTGACCACCAGCCCCAAGAATGCTGCTGGGGGCCTGTGAGGACATCTGAGAGGCTGCTGTTGGGAACCCTGCCCTTTGTGGGGCTTAACACTTAATAACCTCAAGGGTCAATACCAGGGGAAGAAGTACAGAGAGAAGCCAAAGGCCAGGAAGAACTGGCCATGTGGAAATCCAAGGAAGTGTGTGCCATAGGTACCTGACAGGACAGCCATACCCACCTTTCCTCAGAGGGACAGCAGCATGAAAGAAATAACAAGAAAACAGCTACATGTGCCTGATTATTCTCAAGAAAGGACTGGGAAACATCAAAATATAAAAAGGAAACAAAGTGAGGTTTGAGCCTGAGAATCTGGTTGCCCGAACTTAACCCCAGAGCAGCAGGAGCCCAGCTTCCTGGCCTCCCCCAAATCATGCAGTCAGTGCCCTTTTCAGTAGGGTAGCCAGGTATTTCAGTGGTATGCTCCTATATGAAGCAGGTGCCTGCCAGGACCCCTGACAGAGGCTGGATCTGAAAGAGCTAACAATGACATCTCCTAGGATGCTTACCGCCACAGGCCCTTCCTGTGACCCTGGCATAGGCAAGACTGGGAAGTCTGGATGACTGGTCACTAGTATGCCACTGTGAATGTTAAGCTCCCAGATGTGTCCAGGCATAGCTTTCCTTCCTATGATACCCTGACACATTGCTGCTTCTGAAATTGGGCCAGCCTCTAGAGAACCTTCTAGAGAACCAGAGCCCCAGTTGGATACAAGTGGTGGCTTCTCCCTGGAGCAGCTGTTCTCAAGCTGTGGGTCATGCCCCCTTTGGGGATCTGATGACCCTTTCACAGGGTCACCTAAGACCATCAAAAAACAAACAAACCACAGATATTTACATCATGATCCATAACAGTAGCAAAATTGCAGTTACCAAGTAGCAACAAAACAACTTTTTGGTTGGGGGTCACCACAGCATGAAGAACTGTATTAAGGAGTAACAGCATTAGGAAGGTTGAGAACCACCACCCTAGAGAAATATGCATTCAAATGTGTAGCATTTTCTAATTCCTGCTCTTTTGCCAACCTTTTGAAATCTGTTCAAAGTTCCTACACATTCTCAAGACCTTTCCCCTAGTTAGCATCCCTCTGAGAGTATGTGAAAGTTTTCATATGTGGTCCACAGACCCTATGTGTGTGAAAACTGCTGTCCTCTAACATTCTCTGCCAATATCTTGGGCAATTTCACACTGCTAGAGGCAGAAGTCTAGATCTAATGGTTTCTAAGGACTCGGACAACACTTAGCACATAGTAGATATTCCACAAATGTATGTTGAATGAAGAAGCAAAAGGATTCTATATGTTCAGTGATACTGAACTACTGTTTCTATAGTTCACACAAGTGCCCTTAAGTCATACCATCAGACACCTTGTATCACTACAGCCAGCATTAAGGGGGGTCAGTGAGCTGGCTCAGCAGGTAAAGGTGCTTACCACTAAGCCCAGTGACCTAAGACTGGGTCCCAGGTGATAGAAGGAGAGAACCAATTTCCACAAGTTGTCCTCTGGCTTCCATATACATATAGTGTAGCATGCATGAGCCTGCAGTTACACACACATAGTGAGAGACAGATATTTTTTTAAAATATTGTGGCCTTTTATAAGAAAGTGGAGGAGGCACACAAGGTCAGGCCTTCTGAATTCTCTGTCCTGTGTTTCTTACTTCATGAGAGGCCTATTGCCGCCCAGTTATCTCAAGTCTAATTTTCTCAAGCCACTGGGCACTGCTGTGTAACCAAGGCTGCCATGGACGGTTCCAAGAGAGCCAAAGAGGAGGAAGGAAATAGACCACACTCCACATTCTCTCACTACAATGAAAGGAAAGGAACCAAGACCCCAGGCCCTTCGCCCGAAGTGTAGCGCCAGCATGGCCTCTACAATCCTCAAGTTCCCTGGGCCTTGTTGAGACAGACCAGCTTTGTCACTTCACTAGGATTCTTGGCCTGCTTTCTCTCCCCAAGGGAAGAAGGATGAGAGCCAGCCACATCCAAAGGCCCATATGGGCATCTCCAGACACGGGTTGGGGGCTGTGTACCTAAGCCAGAGGGTCCCAAGTGAGGTCCGAGGCCAGGCACGAGAGTTTGGTCTCCCCAGATGTCTGTGGCAGCTGGGCCACCTGACATGCCAACTGAGGCAGGAGTGGCTGTGTGGGAGGCCTGGGTACAGGGGGAGGGAACTCCTACCCCCGCCCAGGCCCTGGAGCATTTGAAAGGCAAATGTGCTGGGTTGCCTAGGGAACAGGAGAAAAGGGACTTCCCTAGCACCAGTGACTAGTAAGGGATGGAGATGGGAGCTGTGATGCTGAGAAAATTGTTTCCAAAAAAAAGTAAAAAGCAGTGACTAAGCAGGCCTGGTTATGTAAAGCGATCCCTGAGGAAGTGTGGGGAAAAGCCTTGGACCCACCCCCGTGTCCCTCCTCCCCACTCCCAGCCCCGTGCCTGGGAGTTTCCACCAGCCCCGGCCCTCTCCTATTCTTCCGGAACTCCCAACTCCTCCTCCGCAGGACTGACAAGAGAGGCCACCCACCTGCCAAGGGCAGCCCAATATGGTGGGCAAGGCAAAGAACGGAAGAGGGATTGTCACGCCCCGCCATGCCCCCTCGTAAACCCCCTCCCAAGTGATGGTTCCGGGAACTCCATTCCACGTGATACCTGAGGTCAACCCAACGGGGGTAAGGGGTTATTTATTTACGACACCAGGGTCAAGAGCTATCCACTGAGAAGACTGAAATGCAGATTTGAACCCCAGCCCCACTGTTTGCTAGCTGTGAGATCTTAGGGAGCTTGGGGAAAGAGTGGGGAGGGTGGGTTTGATGTTCTCAGACTGTGAGCTGGTTGGTGCCTTTACCTAGGGTTGTAGGTGGATATCTACCCGTTAGAGTAACTCACCAAGAAGACTTGAGGGCAGCGTGACAGATAGACGTGCTTGCTCCACGCCAGTGGAAGAATCAGGGAATGAATGTGAGTCCTGCCTGGTACCCGAGAAACGTACTCAACACGGCAGCGGCAGCATCCTACATCTGTGTTTCTACAGCTGAAGGTCCCCAGTCACCCAGTAGACTGTCACCTGGTGCTGTAGGGTGGACCTGTGCCTTCAGGCCAAATAATTCCCACCTTGGGAATCTGCCTCACTTCTCAAAGGGATCCTCTCAGGAGCATCTAAGGAGAACTGTGAGACCGTAAATGTTATGTTGGACCCCCAAAACCCTCACCTTAGGGCTCAGGCAGGATCACAAGTGTCCCAGTTCTCCCTGGTATATATTTTGCCATCTTATGAAGGCAGACTCCTCTGGGCAAGTAGATTTTTTTGTTTAAGATTTATTTTACTTTTAATCATGTATATGTGGGGTCAGGGGATATGTTTCTATGAATGCAGATGTCCCGTCACCCGACCCTCATGCTAGATCTTTGGTCCTACTGCTATGGGCAGTTTATAAGCTGTCTGATGTGGGTGCTAAAAATCAACCTCCGGTCCTCTGGAAGAGCAGCACATGCTCTTTACCACTGAGCCATCTCTCCAGCCTCGGACAAATGGATTTCAAGGAATGAGTCACCCTGGGCTTTTTCACAAAGCTTCAGGAAAAATCTGGAAAACAAAGGCTTTTGTCCCCAGTGAGCCTGACCACAAAGGAGGAGACCATAATCCATTCCCCATTTCCAGGTGAAAAGGGCACCCCTGGTTCAGGGCCCATCAGTCTTCTTCTTCTTTTTTTTTGAGACAGGGTTTCTCTGTATATCTCTGGCTGTCCTGGACTCACTTTGTAGACCAGGCTGGCCTCAAACTCACAGAGATCCGCCTGCCTCTGCCTCCCGAGTGCTGGGATTAAAGGCGTGCGCCACCACCGCCCGGCCCATCAGTCTTCTTTAAGGGCTCATCTTACATGAGTCCCCTGTGAGCTGGTTTAAGCTTTGGTCCCTTCTCACTTGCCCTCCTTGGGGTAGGGAAGCAGCTAACTACCTTGTGCAGGCATACCTCAAAAGCCAAAAGCAGGAAGGAAACTATGATGAAGTTGGAGACCCACCACCTCCCATGTTCCCAAAGCCCTCTGCTGCTTTTTAAAACTCTGATACCTGCATTTCTCTTGGACCCACTTTTAACAGGGTGCCCTGGGATGAAGGGCCTGTCTCTAGCTGGCCTGAGCTCTTGGCAGACACTAAGGGGAAACAGCTGGAACAGCTCTACAAAGGCCTCAGTCCAGCTGCCCTCTCTGACACTCTGTGGCCACACTCTGTCCCTAAGGGCAGACCTCCTTTCACTACTCTCCAGGTGAGGGTTCAAATCCAGCCTCTCCCAGGCCCAGTGAGCCAGTTCAGTTTTCTTTCCGGACCCCTTAGTACCTCTTACATTTGCTATTGCACTTCAAGTACAGGATGAATATCTTTTCTTGGAGACTTAGCTTTCCTAGCCTTTTCTGCTATGAAGCCCGGGCCTGGGGATATACCCTAATTCATCAGTAGATGTTTAAGTCAAGTGGAAAAACATTCCAGTAGAGACAGTGTCCATATTCCCACGAACTCTACCCATTGTTGGTTAAGGAGAGTGGGGAAGGGGATCCAAAAACCAACCCTAGCTATTTTATCTCCCTGAGATAGATATGGGGGACATATCACAGAATGAGGAACAGGAGGCACTTGTGATCTTTGACTCAGGCCCTCTGCTGAGACCCTGAGAGCTCCTGTCTTGCAATCACAGTGACACTATGAAACCCACTGGCCACAGAGTCAAACATACATCTGGGCCTTTCACTTCTTAGCTAAGTGATTTTTTGATATACCACTTACTTCTCTGTAGCTCAGATCCCTTTTTTTCTTTTTTTGGTAAAATTGAGACCACCTTGGAGTTGTGAGGAAGAGCACCTGGTCCTCAGCAAGCATTAAGAGAATTCAAACATGGGATGCTTTGGACTCCCTTTCAGGGTGTGGTCCTATCTGTGAGGGGACATAGTCCTGTGGTTCTGATGTCTGAGGATTGTACACTTTATTCTGGCCACCACCAAAGGCACAGTTTGCCCAGTGACAGTTAACTGGGTGAGGAAACCCCCTCCTCCCACTCCCCCGCCTCCCCACCTCCCCTCACCTTCCTACACCTCCTCCCTAGAAGCTCATAATTGGCATCTTGAGGATTAGTCACCTCACCAGCACAAGGAGCCTCCCCCACAGCCCAGGCCCCCACACAGGCAGACTGGCTGAATGCTTAATTGGAGTTCCTCACACCTCTAAGGACAGCCTATAGTGAAATGACAGAGGAGCCAGTGCCAGGGCAGTGGCAGGCTCTGACTCTGGAGGGGTGCTAAGACTGGCCAAGGAGCTCACCTTCCCTAAAAATGTCCCCTTCAAATGGACCCAGCAGAGCTGGAAGAGAAGGGCGAGGTAGAAACATCAAAAGACCTTAGAAATGGCCTGGGTACTCAGTATCCAACCAAATGATCCTTCCAGAACCTTCTACCCAGGGCCCCAGGTTGAGGGTGGGGGGTGCCTGCCACTAAGGCCCATCTATCTCAGTAGAAACAATAGCCCCAGGCACACCTCCACCAACAGGCTCTTCCCCTCCTGGGATGTTCAAAGGCAAGGAAGCAGCAGCTGAAGGCTTGAGGATTATTGTGAGGCCTCAGAGGCCTGCCCAGGGTCACAATAAGGCACTTTCTACCAACATGCTTAGGTGTCCACCCATAGATGTCCCTCAGCGTGGATGACTGCAATACCTTGGAGGCAGAAAGATCAAGACTCAGTAACTCATTTGTTTGGGTGCTAGGGACAGTTGGGGATCATGGTTCCCTATGGAGTGAGGTCACTTGTGTCAAGTCCAGGTAGAGATATGAAACAGGTGCTTTCTGCAAGAGTTTAGATATGCTCATGAGCAATGGAGGAGGGAAGGATGGATACCCAACTCCCAGAAGAACAGGAGGCAGCACCCTACCCAAATTTAGAGGCAACTAAAGAGAAAGGAACAGTGGTGGCCATTCCCTTTGGGGTGCTTCAGACTCAGGGTTTCACTCTGTCACAACTGTCCTCCTCCAAGTTGGGTGGGGTTGGCGGTCAGAGCACAATGATCTTCCCCTTAGAGAAGAAAATGGGACGTGAGGGGCTGCCATGAGGGAGCCAAGCTGTCACATCCCACTGAGGGCCAGGGAAGCCAGAAAGCGAGAAGCAAGCTTTGCCCACCCACTGCACAGCTCCCAGCCTTGCATGTCTAATTGGATTCTCTCTTCCTCCTACAAGGTTATCCCTGGCGCCTGGAAAATACCTTACTGTCAGGTTCCCTCCTCCTGCTCAATAGAGAGGCTGGGGGCTTGGAGCAGCTCTGCCATTCATATGTCCCCTGTGCCCCAGCCACCCTCAGCTCTGGGGTGACAGGAGGTGTTGTAACAGCACTATAAGAGGAGCCTGGGAGTCACTGGGCACATTGGAGCCAAAGGATGACATTCCTTGTTGTCTTCTGGCTGTCACAGGGAGACCCTGTCCAATGTAACCCCAGCAGGTACCTGCTCATCTTCTTCAAGGTGTGACCTTGCCTGAGGGTCTTGGGGCTGTACAGCCAGCCTCCTCCCTGCCCATCCTGGACTCTGTCTTAAGGAATCCTCATAGTCCCCACCCACCACCTCCCTAATCCAGCCCAGATCCTACCTGGTGGCTTAAGGGACCCACTACCATGTACCCAGGACTGCAGACTTTCTTTTGAGGCTGGCCTTAGAGAAATACCTTAATTGTGGATGGCTCATCGTTTTTAGTCTTGAGGGTCAGGATATTATGGTTTGGTATGGAATATTATGGCTTGAATGTAAAACATCTTCTATCATGAGCTCCTGTTTGAACACTTGGGTTTGGGGGGTTGAGGGAGCTGTAGAGCCTTTGGGGTAGGAGATGTGGCTGGTAGAGGTGGCCCCTGGACACATATTGTTTTAGGCTATAACCTAGTCCCCACTTGCAGCCAGAGTTCTATGTTTCCTGATCCACCAGGACATGAAAAAAGTCACATTGCCAACTACTGACTGCCACCCTAGCTGACGGTCCTTCCCTACCACAATGGGGCTGTGCCTTCTTAAGTATGAGCCAAAATAAATTCTTCCTCCCTTAAAACAAGGGCAGGTGCCATTTAGCTCATATCTTGGGCATCAAAAAAGTGATGAGGAGGTATGTTTCCCTCCCCAGAAATGCTTTTCCCTAGTCAGTGAATTCCTAGAGGGAGGCAGTTGTCATCAGCTCCGCGGGATCCACAAAACACACAGCCTCACATGTCACAGGTACTGGACATCACAGGTACTGGAAGAGGAGAGTAGGAAATGCCACAGCACTGTCCCTCCACCTCACAGTCCACAGAGTGTCCTCACCACCACTGATGAGGAACCCAGCTGAGTTCCAAGAGCCCTTGGCCTGTGTCTTAACACAGCTAGTGTTTCTCCAACATTTCCCACAAATATCTGGTCTGAGGAAGGACTGTCTCTCTCCTTAAACATAACTTTCATATAACCCGATGTTACCAATTTAATACTCTCAAAGTGTGCATACCTCTCCGCTCTCCACATTCTCTGCTTCTGGCTTCCTGTGGTCCCCTCCACCTCTATGTGCCCCCATCTACTTTAGCCCTCTTCCCTAAGCCACTGCCCATATTTCACCTCTCTATCAAGTGGGAGCAAGGGATGGAGAGGATGTGGTGGCTACTACAGGCCCTCCTCCTCTGAGTGACCTATTGAACTCAGAAGCCTGACACTGCATCTTCAGAGATGGCCTTGTCTTCTGTGCTCCAGGAGGCTCCTCTGAGGCAGCCATGCCCTCTTTTTCCCACCCTAAATGTGGGAAATGCTATAGAGTGGGGGAGTAAAGGAAGCATGCAGCAGAGGTGAAAGAGAAAGAAGGGAACAAACAGGGAAGGTAGGGCTGAGGTTGTCCTTTGCATTCCTCCTTGGACAACTAGTACCAGACTCCTTCCCAGCTCCCCACATTGGCACAATTGCTTCCTCTCTAGCCCTCTCCTCCTAGACCGACCTCAATTCCCCATTCTGCCCAACATTCATCCCATAGCTCTACCAGGCTTGCCTCCCTGGTTCCCACCCATTACCAGCTAGCCCAGTTGTGCCCACATGCCATCCTTCAAGCAGGCATGAAACCACTTGCCAACCCCCTCCATACCCAGCAGGCTTCACACTGGGGCTCCTCGGAAGAGGAGGCGCTTGCTAGCATGGGATGACTCAACCAACATCTTAGATGCCTTGATCAGAAAAACACCCATCTGACATTCTCCTTCCCCACTTCTGTATAAACCCAGCTACTTTGCTTCTTAGGTGGCCGAGGGATTGTGTTTTCATCCATTAGCAGTGAAATTGAGGTAGGGGTGGCGGGGAGGGGGAGCAAAGGGAGAGAAACACCCTTATAAGGGGAGAAAAAAGAGCAAAAGTTCAGGGGACTGGCCAATGAAGAAATGGGTAGGTGGAGTGTAAGATGGTGGCAGTCTGAACAGAAGACCAGTGTTTTGACAGCTAAGACTAAGAAAGACAATGGTTGGTCAACCATCCCTGTGGCCATGCCCCCTGACCATCATATGTCTCACGAGTGGGCACTCACACAAACCTTCTCAAAGCCACATGATCTTCCTATCAAAAGACCGGCTCTATCTGGGTCAATGTAGATTGGTCTTCATAACCTAGAAAGCACTTCTGTTTTCTCCACTCCATCTATGAGTAATAAGAGAACTGAGGGACAGGAAAAGGGTTTGTGACAGTTTCTGGGGACCTGTGTAACCCCAAAGTGCCTCTGCATGGCCATCAAATCAGCATTGTAGGAGTGTTTTCTACAAAGAACCCACTGCCCTGAGCGAGGTTTCCCACTTGCTTCTTTAGAATAAAGAGAGGTAGGTCACCTAGGCTAGTGGTGGCTGCCCTGTTCACAGACCCTTCTCCTCATATTTCAGAGACCCTCCCCAGGAGTCAGCCCAGACCACCCTGGCCATCCTAGTGGGGACAGATGCCCCAGAGGAGCTCATTGCCAGCATCCGGAAAAAACCCCAAGAGCCAAGGAATCGGGCAATCCTTCCTGCCCACTCAGAAATTCCGGAAGCCCTTCCAGCCGGGAACCCGCCTCCCCAACCTCTCTGGAGCTTCCTCTGTCTGTCTCCTTCTTGCGACTCCTGCGAGTGCACAGGAGGGTTGAGGGAAGCCCCGTGTGCCTGTGATGAACGGAGCTAATTTCTGGTTTGCTGGTATGCCGAAGAGACGCTGCCTCCATCCCCCTCCCTCCAGCAAACCCTCTCCCACACACAGACAAATAGGCTGCATATTTAATTGGAATTCCTCACACCTACAGGGTAAAGCCTTGTCAGTAGAAATAGAGCCCACAGCCAGCTGGCTTCCCCCATTCCACCCACCTTGTCTCTTAAAAAGAAATCCCCCCCCCCCCCATACGTGAACACCACCCACAGGCCCTTGCAAGTCCCTCCCAGCATGGTTGTAAAGGAGGGATTGGTTGGCAAGGCTGCTCCTTGCCTGGGCTGCTACAGCTCGGCCCACCCAACATAGACCACCCAGGGGCTTCTCCCAACAGACAGACCCTGGAGGCCTTCTCACTGCCAGCCTCAGGACCCCCTTAACCAAAGCTCTTGAGGCCCCAAAGTCACTGACAGATGCTGCCCAAATATGCAGACTACTTGGCGTAAGAGACCAGGTGGGAGGAGAAGAGACATGGAGAGCTCCCAAAGCTAAAATATTTCCTTTGGTACTGGCCCTTGGAGCCAATCCCTTGTGGTACAGGTGGGACACTGAGGCTAAGGACGAGAAGTAAAGCATATTTCATGACTAACTTAATGCAGATCTGGACCGAACCTTGGCTGCCACCCCCAAGGTTGCTGCTATGGCCCCTTTGCCCTGTGAGGTCTCTCCCAGAATGCAGGAAGGAAGTGGCACACAGAGACAGAAAGGACCAAATTCAGGAGGGACTCATGGAGGAAAGCAGAGAAAAGATGGGAAGGCTCAGAAGGACAAGGGCCCCTAGTAGACTTGTTGAGGGAAGTCAGAGTGGACCGTACCCATGTGACAACAAGGAAGGAGGTCTAGGGGCACAAAACAGGGCATCAGAAGATAAGGGGTGGCAGGCTTGAGATAGGCTGAGCTCCTCAGGACAGCCTCAGGGGTACCCAGCCCAGAAACACAACTGAACATTTTAGTGGGAACAAATGTGTGAGGGTTGCTCATCCCTGGGAGCATTTCCAGAATGGGACCCCCACCATCACCAAACTTCACTTGACCTCACCATTCAGGTCAGCAGCCTCAGCTAGCTTTACCTAGATGCCTGCAGAGGGCTTCTTATCTTGCGGTCTTGTCCCCAAGGGCCTCTTTCTTTATTCCCTGGCTCAGACTCAGACTGGCACTGGCCAGAGCCAAACCGGTGTGTGTCAGCAAGTAGACAGCTGCCTAGGGGGCTCTGAAGAGCACTGTGACATCCTCCATCCCCCACAAAATATCATCTCAATTTGCCTGAAAGTTCACCATTAGTGACTCATTTCTTTGGGTTAAACATAGCCCTCCCTTCTCAAATGCAGCTGCTTTGGGAAAGGAGAACTCATTGAGATCTTAGCATCCCAGTGTGAATGGGGAGACTAGAGATCTGGGAGGCAGCCCAGAGGAAGGGAGGAAGTGGAAGCTGAGAAAGAGACAACAGGAGGAAGGAAGTTTATTGAAAAAGAAGAGGAGCCCAAAGAGAGAAGAGGTGGGTCCAGCTCCAGCCATGGCTGTTCTACAGTGAATGTAGAAACCCAACTTTATTGATGCACTGGGCTCAGGTTCATGGGCACACATCTATCCTCATCTGACCCCGGCAGGTGGGGGAGATGGTGGTGCCCATTTTAGAGATGAAAAAACTATTGAAGCCTGTGGAGGTCAGAGGGCTTGCCAATGTAGCCAAGGACTCTCATTGACTCACCTCTGCCATCAGCATGTGTTCGGGGAGCATGCTTCCTCCATCTCTCCCAACACTCATCTCTAGTCAGAGAGGGGAAGGTCCCCCATAGAAAAATAAGAGGGACAAGGAGGAAACAGTGTGGGAGGGTTAAAACAGGCAAAGGAGGTAGAGTGAGGCCCAGTCTCATGTCCTGAATCCTTCAACTGCAACCCCATCAAGAAGAAGGTGATGTTGGGTGAAGGCAAAGACCCACTCCATTTGGCTAGTACCAAATCTGGCACTAACAGAGGGAACACCCTACCACATGTGCCATCCTCTCAAACATCCCTCAAGAGTCTCTGCCTGAGGGTCTTTGCTGACTGACAGGGGCAGGCAGGACCAAGACCCTACACCCTGGCACTTTCTACTGTGCTCCCATCTTCTCTGCTGGCCTTTTCTTCCCTCCAGCCTTAGCCCTGCAGGCAGTGGCCTGTCGGCCATATTGAAATCGTCCGTTCCTCTCCCTCTTAATGAGCCAGGTTAAATACTCTGTAATCAGAGTAATCATACACCTGGGCTGGTTCTCGAGAGAACTGCCTTTTGTACTGTGATAGGACATTAATAGCAATTATTCTGCTTTGTAATTGGAGCTTTAAATACTAATTCAAACAGCCAGAGGAAAACCAATTAGTGCTAATTTATCTCTATGTGTTTTCCAGAGCTGGTGTCTGTCACACTGTGAAGAAATAGGTTGGTAATTAGTACAGTAGGGTGGTAGATAGAAGTAATTATCAGATTCTTTCATTTTTCTTTGGGGAGAAAATGGGTAGGGGGCAGGGAAGGCCAAGATAGGCACTGTAAGTCTTTGTTGCCTTGAAGTTTACATGGAATACCTATGAGTGCCCAGGCCTGGGCATCCCAAGTCAGTGGAGTATTCCTGAGCCAGGTGGGTTCAGGTGGAAGAGGCATTGAAAGCCTTAACAGGGGCCTTCCCACCAACAGCCCCATGGCGAATCATCATCAGTGTTAGGGTAAGCATTCCTTTCCTGTTTGTCGGGAAGAAGGCTTGGGAACTCCAGCATTAAGAGTTAAATGGCCGGGCGGTGGTGGCGCACGCCTTTGGTCCCAGCACTCAGGAGGCAGAGGCAGGCGGATCTCTGTGAGTTCGAGGCCAGCCTGGTCTACAAAGCGAGTCCAGGACAGCCAGGGCTGTTACACAGAGAAACCCTGTCTCGAAAAACCAAAAAAAAAAAGAGTTAAATGGACAGTAGAGCCTGGGCCCCAAGCCGGCCTCTTACTCCCTAGCCTTGCGTGGCCTCCCAGAGTCACTGCATCTCTATGGTTGCTGCTTCCCTCCCATGTAAAGTGAACCAGAGTGCTCTGATAGTGTTAACTCTCAACTTGACAGTGTGGGAACACTTAGGAAATGGGCCTTTGGGAAACCATACATGTGGGAGATTATCTTGACTGAGTTAACTGGGGTGGAAAGACCTGTCCACTATGGGTGGCGTCATCCCCTGGCTGGATCCTGGATTATTTATAAATAGAGCGAGCGCGTGCTGAGCAGCCTCTAGCATGTATCCATTTCTCTGTGTTTCCTGGCAATGGCTGTGATGTGGCCACTTTCTGCCTTGACTTCCTTCTCCACCAGTGTGGACTGTGCCTTGAACTGTCCTTTCTCCCTGATACTGCTTTTGCCAGGATATCTGACCACAGCAACAGAAATAGAAGCTAAGACAAATACTTTCCTCACAGAGTTATTACAGGGATTGATTTCAATCAAAACCAGACTTTCCTAGGTTTGGGACCAAACAGTAATATGTACTGGTTACCACATGCTTGTAGTTTACCTGAGACTCTTCCGGGTGCCTTGGTAAGTGTGATCTCTGGCAGTCCACATCTTGTGGCTCATCATGTCCTTAAGCTCCCTGCTCCCTATGCAGAGGAGCCTCACCTCCCTCTCACCAGCCTCACAGCTTGATTCCTCATCTATACAATAAGGGCAACAACCATTCCTTCCTTGGGGACTCACTGTGAAGATTATACAAAGCAACGATCAAAAAGCTCCTAGCAAGGCGGCAAGCACACAGTAGGTGCTCTGTCGAGGTTACTTGTCACTGTCGTTGTTATTTTGTGATTATCTTACTGCACTTGGGTGTGTTGGAGTCTATGTAAATCCTCCATCGAAGGAGGAAGGTATAGTACTAAAGTGCACTCTATCAGCTATTCCACATAGATTTCATCAAAAGCACAGTACACCCTCGGGACTGTCAGGTGCCAGCCACTACCTCTCAGAAGCACCAGACTAGCACACCTCAAACAAAGGAAGGCAGGACGCTAATGGCACTTCCCAGACTTCCACAGTTTGCAAAATGCTTTCACATGTATGATTCTCACAAATGAGTGAGCCAAGAGTTGCCTTAATCCCCATTTCACAGGTCAGAAAATGAGGGTTGGAGAGGGTAAGTGACTTACTCCAGAATGTGCTGAAATCAGAACACAAAGCCATGCTGTGAAATCTGCAAAGGACACTCAATGTGTCCTTGTGAAGTGAATGAATAAACAGGAAAGTTTGCCACTCCATCAGGCAGCCTGAACTGCCAAGGTGGGCATGGTCCTTCCATATGAGCAGCAGAGTTGACCACAAAGAGGTGAGGCAGAGGGCCAGAACTTTTTAAAAGAGAAATAAGAGTAAGAAAAAAGAAATGGAGAGTTGGATAGCTTTGCCCTACCTAGGTTAGGCCTTTAAAGTATTGGATAACAGTCTCAAGTTAACCATGGTTCAACTTGTAATTTTCAACATTAGGCTGATGTGAACATGAGTGTGCATTCAGTAGAAACCATGCATGGGTTTGGTGGGGGTGTTTTGTTTTGTTTTGTTTTGAGATGGAGTATTGCTGTGTAACCCAAGATGGCCTAGAACCCACTACATAGCCAAGACTGGCCTTAACCTCCTGGAAATCCTTTTACCTGATTCTCCCATGTGCTGGGATTAATTATAGCTTTGGCCACCACCCCCACCCAGACTTGGAATTTGGAATTTTGATCTCCTACCCAGCAAGCAATAGGCACACTATGAAACTTATGGTTCTGGGCAGAGCCTCAGCTCCCGGTCAGTCCCACAGACACAAGGGAATACTACTAACACTTTATAGTGTGACGGGTTTTAAACTGCGGTGTACTGTGAGTTAGGTGGATAAAATGTATCTACAGCTAATGCTAGCTACTGTTTGTGATGAGTTTGTCTGGACATAACCAAGTCATAACTGAGAAACACCTCTAGCAAGTAACACCGAAAAGCTGGGAGGATTTTTAATAGCTGGGAGGGAGATCTGGTAGACCCAGGCCCTCAACACAGAGCCCCATTCTACCCACAGATGTTATTCAGGGAAACTGGACTCTATAGGCATTTGAAGGCTCATCCTGAGCCACCGAAGTGATTAAAAAAAGAGTAGTGAGAAAGAGGATGCTTCCAGCAAGAGCCTAGGAAGGGATAGAACACATGTTTTGGAGAAGCAGGGTGTAGCCCAGCTTGAGCGGGGATGATAAAGGCCAGGAAGCCAGAGGTTGGTAAGTAGGACAATTGACCAGGACTAACTCCTAGAGTTGTTCATTGCTTCCCAGGAAGAAGTTTGTTCTCTATCAGCCAAGTTACTTAGCCATCCTTGGTGTCTTTGTATGTTTTCTGCTGCTCTAACAAAATACCTGAGAATGGGGAACTTACAGGGATTTAGGGCTGGGGAGATGGTTCAGTCAGTAAAGTGCATGCTGTGCAAGCCTAAGGACCTGAGATCAGTCCCCAGAATCCACATCTTTAAAAAAGCCAGGTGCCCTAGTGTACTGGAGAAGTAGAGACAGCAGGATCCTTGGGACTTGGTGGCCACTCTGCCTAGCCTATTTGGTGAATCCCAGGTCCAGAGGGAAACCCCAACTCCAAAAAGTAGATGACATTCCTGGGGAGCACTCACCCAAGGTATCCTCTGGCCTCTGCACACATGTGTACATATGTGCACAGCACAGGCATGCACTCACCCACACACGAACATACACACACACAAAAAAAAGTGTGTGGGGGAGAATAAGAGATTTGCACAGCCTTGATTCTGAAGGCTGAGATGTCTAAGAGCATGGCCCCAGCATTTGGCCAGCATGTGAGCAGCACGTGGTGGAAGCAAAGCAAACATGCACACCTGAGTACCCCTTCACCTTAACCATTACTGCCACCTGGCCATGGCCCCGTCTAAGCCCAATCACTTCCAAATACCATCAGCATGTTAAGTGAGGATGAAGACCTCACTCTGCGGACTTGGGGGATACATTCAGACACAGCATGAACTCCCACCCTGAATAAGGCAAGCCTCCTTCTAATTCCCACAAAGGAACTGGCTGTGGGCCTGCCAAGCTGCGAGCTTCTCCCTGCGCTAGGCCCTGGCCTCTTGTGCACTCTCATCTTCTCTGAATTCAACAGTTTGGGGAAGGGTCATTTTGAAGACTGTTTGAGGAACTTAGACTGGCCAGAAGGCGGTGGGAGGGGTAAGTGACAAGAGTTTGAGACCTTGAAGGGAGTGTGGGGGCAGGAAAGGGGAACTAATGGGAGGAAAGAAAAGGGTGAAGGGTACAGACACATTAGCAGGGACAGGGGACTTGGCATGTAGCCAAACAATGTGAATAGTTTTAGCTATCATGGGAAGAGCGGCTGGTGATTTTCTTTCTTTCTTATGTATTTATTATCGTCTTCTTTGGTTACCGGTACTGTATTTTCTAAATATTTCACACTGAACATATTTCTCTTTTATACAAAGAAAAACAATGGAATTTATTTTTGAGGAAGGAAGGGACATATGCTAGAGACGTTTTGAAGGAAGAACTGACAGAATTTGATAAGCGACTAGATAAGGGTGATAAAGGAGATAGTTGAATCAAAAATAACTCACAGGTTTTGGGACTGGGTGACAGAGGGAACTGACAGTATGCAGGCGGGCAGGGAGTGGATGAGAAGATTGGCACAATGTCAAGGTGTGAATTTTGCAACTGTTGGCAAGTCGGCAGAGGGTACCCACACAACCCAGAGGAGAGGATCTTGGAAAAGAAGTAAGGATGGTCCTAGAGTATGGGGTTTGAGAATGGTGTACAAGGAGGCCCAAAATAGGGAGCCAAAACATACTGGTGGGAGGTTCCAGGGATCCTGATATCGGTGCCCGTGCCGTTGGTGAGATAAGGAAAAGAAACCAAGAAGTTCCTCTCAGAGAGCACTTTCCACAGAGAAGGATCTTCCTGAGTCTAGCACTAGCTCATGCCCCGCCACCCAAGCTGTCCATGACAAGAAATCCATTCTCCCCGGCGGTGCTGTAGTCTGCAGAGGCTTTGGATCTGGCAAAGCCCCACAAATACCAAGGCAGGATGGACTGTTAACACTGCCCTATATTTGCCTTGTATCTGCTGATGGCATCGTGAAGGATAGGTCTCTAGAGACTCTGTTTGGCTGGGACCTGCAGGGGGCTGAGCAGCCCGTAACCCCCTCCCCTCACCCCACCCTGCTCTACTTCTTCCTTAGCACCAGCACCTGCCCCCAGGCCCACCTCCCTGAATGTGGCCTCAGAAGACTCTATTGACCAGCTCAGGCCCCACCCTGGGATGCATCACTGTTTCCTTGGCAACTAAGGGAGTGGGTTGAAAACTAACACACAAAGCAAATAAAATGAGCTCCAAATGGGTGGCCTGCTGGAACAGTCACCTCAGCATCTTGGAGCCTCAGATTTAGAGGGGGTTGCCTGTCTAGCCCCTTTCACCAAGATTGCTCAGAGAAACCCCGGGCAAAGAACACTTCCCAACATGCTGTGGGCCTCACTCATGCTCCTACTGCAACAGCAGAGCTGTCACCAGAAGTTAGATCTCTGATGAAGATCCTGTCTGTATAAACGCTGGTGTTAATGAGGCAAGCAGAGTCAGTGTCTCCCCAGGGGTAGGCAGCTCAGAGCAGACACCAAGTCACTAAACAGAACAGGCAGATGCGGTGTAAACACAGCTTGTGGGCAGAGCCTACAGGGAAACGGAACCTGTAGGAGATGCCAAGGCTCCCAGAGTCCCTGAGTTAATGTGATCATTCCCACTGTCCCCTCCCAAGACCTTAGAGCATTTAGGGAAGTCCCAGCAGGTGCTCCAGGAAAGCTCCTTGTAGGGGTATGACTAGGACCCCATGGAGATGTGCAAACGTTTCCCTGTGAAGGTACAAACTCATTGGACAAGGACACAGATCTTTTATTGGGGGAGGGGATGTTGTAGTTCTGGCTGGCCTACAACTTGCTGTGCAGACCAAGCTGACCTCAAAACTCAGAGATCTGCCTTCTTCCGTCTCTCGAGTGCTGGGATTGAAGGCATGCGCACCACACCTAGCCCAAGGATCCAGAGCTTAACCAAACACCTTTGTGGTGTTTTAGCTGTGGGTCTGCCACCATACCCAAACCATAGGCTCTCTTTAGCACCCTGAGATGCCCACCATGTTGTCTCTTTTTCATTCACTTCCTCCACTTGGGGGACATTTCTTTGACTGCTGGTGACACACACCAACTGGGCCTATGTTTAAGCATCATTGGTTGACATCATGTGGCAGGTGCTGGTTTGTGTCACCTGTGCAGATGCAGACAGCAGGTATTTATTCCCTTGTCTCTGTATCATACACCTAGTGTGTGTGTTTCTCAGAGACTTTCACGTCTTGTCTTCTCTGTCTCCCATGCAGGGGCTTGAGCCCATAGCATCCAGGACACCCATGACCCAGTGAACAAGTATGTACATCCCTGTAAAGCCAGGCCTGATCCCCAGGTTTTCCCTCTTCACATGGCCATATAGCCAGGTCTGACAACACAAGAGAGATAACCTTGAATTCCCTCTAACTTACACAAAAGAAAAAAATAGGGGGAAATTATTCGAAAACTGCAACACTTTATTATTAGCAACGTATTTGTCTGTGGTGCCTCTCTCGCAACTGTTGGTCCCACACCAACATGTCACAGCTTTGAGGCTGAGAACTGCTAGTCTACGTGGTGTGATTTCAGAAGTTAAAGGAGGGCCACTTCCTGCCCCCAAAATATCTCCTGTCTCCATCCTACTGCTTTCCCCTGAAGTCTCGCCCCAGTTGATCTACTGCGCTGTGTTAAACAGCCCAGCATTCCCTTTTAAAGTGTGAGGACTCCTGGGCGGGGGGTTAATCCATTAAGGCCACAGTACCCTTTAGTGAGACTTACTTCTGGGTCCTTCAGAAGACCCAGAAACCCAGGTGCCACTCTCTGCATCCTCAGCAAGGCAAGCAGGATAGTACTGTTAACCCCACTTTTCACATGAGGAAACTGAGGCATGGGGTGGGTACACACAATCAGTCTGTGGGCAATCATTCCAACCCAGTTTGGTCTCTTCCAAAGCTTGTATTTTGACATACCATGGGTGGAACAGAAGATCTTGGGCATCTGTGAGCCAGAACAAAGAAACTAGCACCCAGGAGGAAAGTGACAACTTTAGGACATAAGGAGAGGGGTTTTCTTTGGGGGGGGGGGGCATTTTCATGCATTATAGCACATTCCCCAGGCAAGCTTCTTTTACACCAGAGGTTCGCCAACATCTGTCCCATTCTTGGTTACCATCAAGGCCAGGGACAGAGATGTATCAAGGTATCAAGTCACATCTTTAAAGATATATGCACTGATGTTCCTGTCCCAGAAGAGCCCATTTCTACCTATAGTCCTGGAATAGAGAGGAATGGCCCCCTGGAAACCTGATGGAGCATTTACTCTCCTTATCAAATGTCTCCACTATAGTAGCCCTGTAGAATGGGCCTCCTGGGCTCCTTTTGTAAATGAGAAAGCCCATGCTTGAACCATTAAATAAATTACTGGAGGCCAAAATCTCCATGAAAGAGTGACTAACGTGATGACCACCTAGTTCCAGTCTCTTTCTACTACACACAGATTTATCTCAAGTACTTGTTGCCTATATGTGGGTGTCACAGCCCAAAGTCACGTGAACCTGTGTGGCCAGGTCTGTCTGAGTCTGAAGAGCACATCCTTCCCACCAATGTCTGCATCACCAAAAGGACTCACTCAGAGATGCAATATGAGAGAGAGGAAGCAAGCATGGTGCTCCCTTCAAAATAGTATACATACCACCCATGATTCCACCAGGGTGTACTTTTTCCTTAGGGTCTTAAGATATTAGGCTTGGAGATGACAAACTAGATAAAATGGGGTGTCTTTCAGGTCTAGAAAATGAGAGGTAAAATCCTAAAATAAACAACCAACAACAACAAAGGCATGGCAATTCATCTGGGCGGTGGTACCCACCTTTAATCTAGTACTCAGGAAGCACAGACAGGTAGAGGCCAGCCTGATCTACAGAATGAGTTCCAGGACAGCCAGGACTACACAGAGAAACCCTTTCTTTAAAAACAAAAAAACAAAACAATAACAAAAAAGAAAAACAAATGAATAATATCAACAAATCCAATCAAACAAAAACATGGTAATCAATGGGCTGTGGAGGAAACCCACCCACAGTGTGGAGCCAACATATGTAAGGCTATAGATATATGAATCTATTAATATGTCCATGTGTCAAAGAGTTTGTATGCTATCCTACATTCAACAGGGAATACTGTAGAAAGGACTTTAGCTGGAGAGTAACCAAAAGAAACCCATCTTCTCTGATGCCAGCTTTGCAGAATCAGCCATGGGATGAAAAGGCAAAAGCTGGGCATGGCACAGAGGTGGTCCCAGCAGTCCTGACCTAGGTTCCTGTGGGGCTGCATTTGTCCCTGCGAGGAGACGTCCCTAAGAACTGGGAACTCAGTGAGACTGTTGGAAGGGAAGAGAGTGCAGGGCGAGTCTTCAGCTAGATCCTTGGCAGGACTGACTATAGCACTTGATGTGACAAGGGAATTGGGCCTGGCTTTAGTGAAAACAGGCAATATCCCCTTCCCATTGGCCTGCTTACCCTCGTTTCCATCAAAACTTCAAATGACTGTGGCCTCCATGCCAAGTTGGTTGGTATCTAGATTAGGGGTAGGTAAGTGGTACCAAATGCTGCCTGACAGGGTCCAGGATGACCAATTTTTTGTTCCAACCCAAGACACATTGAAAAGTATCCCTGATCTCCATTCTGCACATGCCCCAGGGCCCTCCTGAGAAGGCAGGACCCGTCATAGGATGGGTGAAATCACGCTTCAGCCATGGAGACTCCAAATCCCCAGCATGTACTGTCGGGTCAGACCTCATTCACATCACAACTTCAAAGATAAAGTCATCAGGAATGCAAAGACATGAGCAACAGAGCATTCAGTCCCTTTAAGGTCAAGGGCCTACACTGATCACATTCACAGGAAGCTATCCTGGTGCCTGTCTGAGGGCTATCAAATACAGTGACCAGGGACCGATTAGCTAGCTCGGTACTTCTAGAACATTCACCCGTCATCAGCTAGTTTCTAGCATGCCCAATGACAGTTCATCACAGGGTTTGAGTGCAAAGGCACTCTGTTCAGTTTAACCAGGGTGAGAGTAAGAGACAGACAGACAGGCAGGCAGACACACAGACAGCTGGGCCCCTCTAGCTAAGGAGCACCCCATGTCCATGAATTTCAAGCACTATGAAGTTTGGGAAAGAGGAGCTCACATTTGCTACCACTTTTCGTCATCTTTGATCTATTTCCGTTTCCTTGAGGTTTTCCTCAAGGAAAATGGGTAGGACAGTTATGACATTATGCAAGGGAGCACCATGCCAAGGCTCTGAGGAGCCCTTCTGGAAATGTAAGCTCTGAGCTTGAGGTCTTTGAAAGCAGAGATCAGGTGTCCCTGTCACCTGATGAAAGCGACACTTGTGAGTTAATGAAACATTCAAAGACAGCTAGATTGGAGGAAAGTTCATCTCAGTCCATGGGACCAAAAGTAAAATCATAACCAAGCAGTTCTTGAAAGACATAGATTTTGTTTTTGTTAGTGTGTGTGTGTGTGTGTGTGTGTGACTGTGTGTGTCTGTTTATGTGTGTGAATGTGTATGTCTGTGCATCTGTTTGTATATGTGAGTGTATGTATACATACCACAATGTGTGTGTGTGTGTGTATTTGTGTGTCTGTGTATGTGAGTGTGTGTATGTCTGTATCTGTGTGTCTGTTTGTGTGTGCATGTGTGTGTGTCTGTGTGTGTGTACATGTGTGTGTGTTTCTGTCTAAGTGTGTGTGTGTATACATGTGTGTGAGTGTGTGTGTATGTTTGTGTGTGAATGTGTATGTCTGTGTGTCTGTTTGTATGTGTATGTGTGCACTGCAGTGTGTGTGTGAGTGTGTGTGTACATACCAGTGTGTGAGTGTGTGTGACTCTGTGTGTGTCTGTATCTGTGTGTGTGAGTGTGTTTCTGTGAGTGGATGTGTGAGTGTGAGTGTGTGTATACATGTGTGTGAGTGTGTGTATGTGTGAGTGTGTGTACACACCACAGTGTGTGAGGTCATAGGATAACCTCTGGTGTCAGTCCTCACCTTCCTTACCTTTTTTTATTATTAATTAAAACTTTATTGTAAAGAACTTTCAGATAAAAAACACAGCAAAATTAGCCTGATCCAAAGTCTACACACCTCAGTCAACATCCATACTGTTAGAATTGCCATTCTGAAGCTGTGGAGCTTCACACTGGATTTTTACATCTTGACATCAACTATATTTTTGGCAATTAGTCACAACATGCCAAGAAAAAGAAAAAAAATCAATGACAGAGTTAAAACTAGAAAAACGATTTCATTTCCTCCTTCATGAGTCAAGTGTCCTTTACTTACACTCATTCCCTCCTAGTCACCTAATGTTTAGCCTCTCTGGTTCTCCTTTCCATATGCTGTACAGTAATCATATGTACATTGTTTACATACATGTAGATACATACACATGTATAGTAGACTAGGATCCCCATTTGAGGGAGAACATGACACCTTTTTTTTCTTTCTGAGATTGTATGACTTTGTTTACTATTATCTGTTCCAAATGCATTTTCTTGCAAACTTTATGATTTTGTTTTTCTTCAGAACTGAATAGTATTCCATTTCATGTCAATACTAGATTTCATTATAGCTTCACCTGCTGAGACAGCGAGGTTAGTTCCAGTTCCTTGCTTCAGCAAATAAAGCAACAATGAAGCACCCATGGTACTCAAATACCTCTCAGGTAGAATGTGGAATTCTCTGGATATATGCCCAGACGTAAAATAGCTAGTAGTTCTGTTTTGACACTTTAGGGGGAATCTCCAAACTGATTTTCATAATGACTGTATTAATTTGCATCCCCACCAACTACCTTGTTTTGAAGCATGGTCCCTTGTGTTTGCCACTATGCCATGTACTCCTTACTATACCTAGCTGGCCCATGAGCTTCCAGAAGATTCTCTTGTCTCTGCCTCCCATCTTGTCGTAGGAGTGCTAGATTTACAGCTGCTGCATCCAGGTGTTAGATGGGTTTGGGGATCAAAACCTTCAAAATCAAGCTTGCACAGCAAGCGCTCTTCCTCCCCAGCCCTGAACCTCAGCCCCTCCCCCTTTGCATTTGGAGACGGGGAGGTCTTGCTAATTTGCCAAGACCAGACTTGAACTCACTCCATAGCCAAGGCAGGCCCTGGAGTTTCTATTCCCCTGCCTCACCCTCCCAAGGAGCTAGGATTACAGGCCTGCACCCCCAGCCCCATCTAGTTCCTTTGGGTCATTGCCTACATGCATCATGCTCAGCTGAGAACATGAGTTTTCTAACAATAATAATAGTGAACTTGAGGTGGCCCAGCAGGCTGGAAGTAACATGTATGATCTCCTTCCTCCTCATGAAACCCTGCAAGGTAGTCACTCCAACTGTCAGTGTACAAGCAAGGAGGAAACAGAAGCAAAAAGAAAACATAGCCACTTACCCAGGGGCTACTAAGTAACAGGTGGCTGTGCAAGATTTGAAAGCAAGAGTGCCAGCTCTGGCTGTCACTGTCCTCGAACACCTTCCAGGCAGCAGAGCTATAGAGCATTGAGCCCCAGCACCATAGAAGAAGACCAGGAGCCAAGAACAAATACCAAATATGTTCATAGGTGGGGATATTGGAAAGATGGGCCATAAGAGAGGCAGACTCAATGACTTCTAGCTCTCAGAAAGATAGCTGCCACTCCCATTCCTTTGGCCTTGGCCAAGCTTGTCAAAAATAGTTGCTTGGAACTATTCTTTCTGAAGTGGATTAATCAGGAGCTGGGAGTCCATCTGTAACCAACTGCAGATGATTGTGTGATAGTAAATGGCTGGTTGACTAAGACCATCCAGCTGTAAAACAAAGAGCAGAGGTGACGCTAATCCTTTCAGCTGGTCCCAAGGTTCAATGTGCAGAAGAAAAAAAAATGGACAACCATAGAAGAAATACACTCAGGGAGTTTTATTTGTTGATGTTGTTTGAGGCCTAGGTACCTTAGGCTGATTTCATGCTCCCCATATACCCAAGTATAACCTTGAGTTCCTGTTCTTTTTGCCTCCATCTCCCAAATTCTGGGAATACAGGCATGCATGGCCTTGGCTACTCAATGGTCAAGTAAATCTACCTCCCAAAGATACTCAGTCTCTCTCTCTCTCTCATATTTATTTATTACTTCGGGTTGTATCTCCATCAGTGTCCTCTTTCCCCCTCCCAGTGCCGCCCTCCCCTATCCCTTCCATCCCACTCCTCTGGAGCAGACACTCCTCAGTCTCTTTCAGCAATAATCTCACCAGCCACAGAGGCCTGGCCAAGAGGGGGCAGGCTGTCCATCTCAGGGGAGCTTGGCCTTTTCCTCTGTTCTGGACTTCAGATCTGAGACTCCAGGGCACCTTAGCATTGCCTTTGCTTCTCCCTAAGTATGGACAGGGGTGAAAGTCAGAAAGACTCAGAAAATGCAGCAGGAGCAGGGTGCTGGCAGCATCTGTGGACAGGGCCCCCACCTCCATCTCATGGCTTTCCACCCCTATGTTGCTTTACAGATATATATTTATAGACATATAAATATCTTTTTCCCTGCGGGACAATGAAACTCAGCCAAGTGGGAATTCAGCATGATCTGGTAAGATTTGTTGCAAGGATTTTTACTGGGGTGGGGAGAGAAATTGCGTATTCAGGACACCACCTGGTTAATAAACCAAACACACAGCTCCCAGAACACATGAGATTTCCTTTCTCTCTTTCTTTCTTATCTTCTTTCTTTCTTTCTTTTTCTTTCTTTCTTTCTCTCTCTCTCTCTCTCTCTCTCTTTCTTTCTCTCTTTTTCTCTTTCTTTCAAGTTAACCAAGGGTATGTTGCCATTGTTATTGTCGCCATCCCTCCCACTTTGACAATTTAAATTGTGGAGATTTTTTTCCTCCTTTGAGACAATAAGCAAACTAACACTAGGGGATAAATAATTTGTTAAGGGGTGGTGGGTAGAGAGAAGTTGGGCTTTGAGTGGGGGTAGGGGACTAAAATCTGCCAGTAGCAGCAATAAATACAGAGTTATGCCTCAGGCATAATATATCAAAGAAAATATAATGCATCCAGCTTAAAACTAATGATTGCCATATAATTAGATGAGAAGCATTGTGCTATAAATGTGTATTCTTTTGCATGCTGTGATTTTACTGTAAAAAAAGGAGAGAGCAAGAGAGAGAGAGAGAGAGAGAGAGGAGACAGAAAAACACAGAGCCCAGCAACATACTATAAAAAGACCCCTCTGTTGACTTCTCTGCTGTTTAGTATTCCTTGGCTGTTCTCCCTTGGGAGTGTGTAATTAGTGCTTTATGAAGAGTACATTTAAAGCAATTTAATATTCACCTCATTCAATCTGAAACAATGTGATCCATGCTTAGACAAATCAGTGCTCCTTGCTGACATAATCTGTCAGAACATTACCTCTGAAAAGACCTTTCAAGAGGTTCTGCTGTTAATTAGTTGTCTATCATGTATAAACAGAGCAGTGAGCAGAAGGGCCTCGACAGGCCAGAGGGATACGTTGGGAAATGCATTTTGTATGAACGAGGGTTGAAGGGGGGTGTCGCCTCACCCACCAGCCTCCCTCCTCCCCCATAGACTCGCCTTGCCACGCCTGCAACCACACACACGCCTTGGGCCTCTTCCAGGCAAGCAAAGTGCATTCCAGTTGACTTCAGGGGGCACTGCCAGTCACCACAGTGAAGTGTACACACGCACACGCACACGCACACGCACATGCACACACACCACAGCTCCCTGGACAGAGCCACCTATAAGATATAACAGCTGCTTTTACAGCCCAGGGTGCATGACCTCACAGGCCATCTTAGCATGCTGGGAGGCTCTATAAACTTCGAGTAGGACAGGCCCCACTCCCTATGGGCAAGGGCCAGGCAGAAAATGAAAGTCTTATATACATCTTTCTGTTCTAGTCTAAATGAAAGAGACTAATACACATTGGCATTTACACACATTTACACATTTACACATGGGCATTTACAAGGAACCTCCTTGACTGCCATAGACACAAAGAATGACAACAATGTTCAGAACCCTGTTTAAGGTCCCACGGTCCAGGCCTTACCTTCAGGTGCTTTTGCCCAAGTCTATCCTCCAAGGGTGCGCGCTGGCTCTCCCTGTGTACGCTGTCTAAGTATTTGAATAGCTCTTCTTTACTCTAGAATTAGAGCACGTCTGTGCAAAGCACCCCAGATCTTGATGGGGATGCTTACCAAGTAATGGGTCAAGACACAATTCTGCTGTCTTTATAGGATGGCAAACGCAAGAGGGTGTGACTGGGGCTCCCCAACCACTTCCTTTCCCTTCAGGGCTCCCGAAGCCCTTGGACGGTCTCCATATATCTACCTCTCACGCCTGTTTAAGATCTGTCACCTTCCTCAGTGGTCTCAGCCTTACAGTTTCAACAGTCACTTCCTAAGCATCCATAGGCACCTACTGTGTGCATTATTCTATGTACCACCTTCCAGGGCAGCTGAAACAAGTATGTCACAGTGTCCACTCAAGAGATGCTTACAGACCATAAACTTCTAATTACAGTTTGGGGCAATTGCAAGTAATGAAGAGAGGCAATATAATTTTGTAACCAAGAGGGAGGGCACTGGAATTGAACTGCTGCCTGGACTCAGATTTTAGACTACTTACCAGTTAAGTGACTCTGGGTAAGTTATTTGACTACCCCAGGCCTCTGTAATAGGAGTTAGAACATATGCCTTATAGGTTCGCAAGGATTAACTGAGATAATGCAATAAAATGTACACACACACACACAGTATCTAGCAGAGGAAATGGAACTAGGGGGTGGGGACAGCAGCTGTGTCCCTCTGTGCAGGCTTTGTTGTTGAAGACAGTTCATACCGTCTTCTTTGTGAGTTAGCATTCCCACTCTGAATGCAGGGATAGAATGAGTGACTGAGGGGTCACCCTATCAGGGTTCTATGACCCAAAGGTCAGCTTCTGTCCATCACACCAGGCTGCTCTGACCCCTAAGGTCTCTCTCCAGCAAGGGAAGCTGGAACATGGGCAGGCAGGCAGGAGGGAGGGTCCCAGGCCACCCCTGCTTTTTCCATACATAAGGCTTGAATTTCTGTGTATCTCAGATTTCCCTTTTCAACACCACTCCAACTCTCTTGGAGTTCTTTCAGCCTCTGAATCATCTCCCTGTCCCAGAAGGAACACTCCCGGCAATGTTCAAGATCTTGGGGGTGATTTTGACTCCTATCCCGTCAAGCTAAGTGATTGCCCTAGAGAACAGGAAAGGGCACTTTCAGTCCCGACTAGCTGTGTGACTGAGGGCCGGTCTCTGTGCCTCCTCTCTGTGCGTGCCTTTTCTCCCTGGGAATCAGAAGTCAGACTCTCCACCACTCCCAGGTCCTAAGGGATCTGGGAGAAGGAGAGCGAATGAGGTCATGTCTGTACGCTGCCTGATGAAAGGAAGCGGCAGGATGAACACAAGGCTGCATTATCTTGTGGAGCTGGCAGGGCAGTTGCTATGAAGTTACTGGGACAGAGAATGTCTCAAGGGCCTCAGAACCAGCCTTGGGAAATGCCACAGGGAAATGATGTGTGTGACATGCCAGATCCAGCTTCCCAGGCTCTGAGGTGTCCAGGCTCTGAAATGTAAGTTCAAATCCCAGCTCAGCTACCTAACTAACAGTTCTGGGGAGCCACACAATCTCTTTCAGCCTCAGCTTCCTCACCTATAAAATGGAAATAATCCAAGCCCCAGATGGTTCTTTGGTAAAGAGTAAATGAACCCCAGCATACAGTGAGCATACTTACTGTGGCAAGTACCCTGGGATTGTCACTGAGAATAACCTGCCTATGTTTCCCTGTGAACTGTCCCCATATCTGTGCCAGCACGTGCTGCTGTTTTCTTGAGGACAGCCTTCCTCAGTAGAAAAGGGCTGAGTGCTCCACACACCTGCTTTGGAACAAGAAAGAATTATGGCATTGAGTGTAAGTCCCCAGCATCACCCAGGAAGCCTGTAACCCACATAGCCAGGAGCCCAAGGGTGGGGGTGCCCCTTCCACCCTGAGTCATGGTGAGACTGGCCACTGAGTTCTGAGCCCAACATTCTCAACCTTCACAAGCCAAAGCCACTGTTGCCCAGGAACAGATGACAGAGCACTGTGAGCTCTCAGGCAGGTGGGTCTCCAGACAAATAGGTGAGCTCTCTTCCTCTGGCCTCCTTTATCGAGGCAGGAAAACACCCAAAAATAGGAGTGGGGCTGGATGCAGAGAGGAAGGCTTGCCTCCCTAACTACACCAGGTCGTGGCGGCTTCCCGGACAGAGTTTACATTTGGGGAGCTGAGATCAGTGAAGAGGGAATCTATCCAGCAGAGGGTGTGAGGACCCGTCACAGACTGGCTGAGCCCTCTGCAGCTAACAGCAAGGCTGCAGAGTCAATCTGGCAGAGACTATCTGAATTAGTCACAGTTTTGATGAGGAGGTAAACCAGTTACATAACAGCCTCCCTCCCTCTCTCCCTCTCTCTTCAAATGACTCTCCAGAGCTGGGGCTCTCCTCTCTTCCTCTGGCCATGAAGGGGCCCAGGGCCAAGGAGGGTCACATACCAGAGCCTAGGGGCTAAGGTTCAGGCAGGAGCCCTCCCCAGCCCTGCTCCAGCCCTGCAGGGCCAGAAGGAGGCGCCCGCAGTTCACCTCCTGTCTGCAGCTTGCCGCCCTGCCTCCAAAGCGATCCCACACTAGTCTTGCAACCTGCGGCTCTTGGCTCTCCGAACTCTAGGCGGTATCCTGGAAGATGCCCCAGACAAGGAGGTAGAGATTTCTCAGTTGCCCGAAGTTCCCAGGCCCCTGGGTTATTCCAGGCCCCTTTCCCCTGCCAAATGTATCATAATCCATCATTACAAAAATTAATATCAATCAGTGCTGAGCCAATACTGTTTGCTGTACCCTGGTAGAGGGACTACAAGGGTAGGGAGAATTGGAAGGCACAACTGTGAAGCAACGGCAGGAGCTTGGAATTCTGATGCTTATCTTCCCCAGAAAAGCATCCTGGCAAACACAGGAACTCAAAGCCTCTGGCTCCATGTCTTGCCATGAGTGAGATTTGGCCTCTAGGTAGAGGTCAGGTTCACTGGTTTCTAAGAGATGCCTAGGATGGGGCCAGTGTCTGTGACTGTATCTTCCTGCTGGTTTACTCATCCACCATACAGGGCTGAATAAAGAACAATAAATGTTTAGCAATACTAATAATGGGCGATGATGACAGTGAGGACTATGGTAGCACTGGAACGGAGTATGCATATCCTGTTTCACCCGGAGCCCTGGGGGGAGAGGTTCTGCAGCCCTTCCTGCCCACCTATTGGTCCTTCTGTTGTACCCACTAGACAACTGAAAACCCAGAAGCAAGAGTCTGAGAAACTGTAGGAATCGCACTGACCTCCTGACCTCATGCAGGGCAAGGCTCCATCAGCCCAGAAAGAGGAATCACCATTACACAAGTGAGTCCAGCACCCAGCGAGTGAAGTCAGCACCTCTTAAGCCTTCCTCCTTTCTCCCAAGCCTGTGTGAAGAAGGCAAAGTGCCCAACCCAAACACAGGAGACAGTAGCAACCTTCAAAGGCCCATCCTCACCTGCCACCCTATCAGATCCCAAGATGAAGGAGCTTGGAGGAGTCTAAGGGGTCCGCTGGTCCAGTCTTCCATTCTGCCGTAGAGACTGTTGAGGCTCAAAGAACAGGGAATAACTGAAGAGTGCCCAGCAGGGCTGGGGTGCAAGTGGAAAGCAGAGAAGGTGGCAGACGAGTAGGCCCAGGGGAATCTGTTGACTGCCAAGATTGCTAAGGTCTAGGTGACATCCCACCTCTCCAGCTCCATCCCAGGCAGGTGACAGTTTTTCACAGGGACAACCACACCATGCAAGCCACACAGGTGGCCGTGATGGCAAGCCAGTAGCTACAGTTTCAAGAACAATGAGCCTTTCCTCTCTGCCCTGCTCCCGAGAACATAGCAAAAAGGCTAACGTACCCCCTAAGCCTGAGGGTAAATTCCCCAGAAGAAGTCTGATCCTGCTTCTATCTCCCAAAGATCTCTCCCAGGTGTCTATTTGGGATAAGCTTCCTGGCAGTATTTGAAGCTAATTAGAGGAAATTTCATGCTAGTTTAGGCCATGAAACCATTTATTCATTCAACGAACTTCTGCTTTTACCCTTGTCTCTTCCCTCTCCCCATTGGCCAGCAACATTCTTGGTTTACATCTTAACACACACACACACACGCACGCACGCACGCACGCACACACACACACACACACACACACACACACACACACACACACACAC
>CAJQZJ010032201.1:252704-352811 GCA_907164525.1 Lophiomys imhausi | reverse complement strand
CACACACACACACACACACACACACACACACACACACACACACACCCCTTGTGCTAGGCCATGGCTCTTTGGGATAACATGCTCAATGACTGTGTGCACACTCTCACACATTCCCTGAGAAAGCCCCTGAGGCCTCTGTGGGAAGGCTTTCTGGGAGACTTTTATGGTCAAAGAGGAAGTCTAGGCACTGTGAAGCAAGCAGCCTCAGCCACGGAACCTATAGATGCCTACCAGGAGTGGAGTCAGAGAGCAACCATCTCTGTAGCCTTCGGCCCATTTCCCAGACGCCTGCTTGGTGAGGCAGGCCTGGGTAGAAAACTGTAATCCCAGCACTGGAGAGGCAGGAGAATGAGGACTTCAAAGACTGTCTAGGTTGTCTCAAACCTTTCCCTGCCTCCCTGAAAAGAAAATTCTGCTAAGGGCTCACTGCTCCTGCACATGTAAATGCACACATGGGCATAGACATACATGCACAAATAGACACATCCACTTCCTCTCCAGCTCACACCCACCCAAGCCTGACGAAAGACAGTCAGGGGTTGGGCAGGGAAGAAACATCAAGGCTTCTAAGGAATTACCCTCCATATTTAACAGAAAAGGCAAGAGAGGCACACAGATCAGGTGACTTAGCCAAGGCCAGCACCTAGACCTCTACATCCTCTCACGAGTCCTGTGTCAGAAGGTAGAGCCTGACAAAGTCATCGGGGTGGGGTATAGCCCAGACAGTGCTGAGAGCACTCCCAGAGGATTTCTGGAGTCTAATGCTTGGCAACCACCACTGCTCGCTGAGTTCTGATATCTAATGGAGTAACCACTGGCTCCAAGTGGCTCCTTCCACTTAAACGAAGTAAAATGAAGTAATAGTTGCTCTGATTCCCCTCCTGGGTAGCACTAGCTCCCTGACCAGTTCTGGACAAGAGCATTGGGCCTCAGCTGCTCTGCAGGAGAGCACAAAGGAACACACTCTCACCTTGGTAGACCCTTAGAGAGGACAAGGCTGACCTGGAGGGAGGTTAACAGGATATGAGAACACCTAAAGGATCTGTTCCTAGGCTGGGAGGATGATACTGATGGGTTCGGCAAAATAAGGACTAGAGGATGTGGCAGCAGGGACCTGAGGTCCTTTTCTCTGCTCAAGCCAGCAAAAATACATCTGGATGAAAATGAGAGGGAGGGAGAAACACAATATACAACACACATAGGGAGAGGGAGAGACAGAGACATAGAGAGAGAGAAACAGAGAGAGGGGCAGAGAGACAGAAAGAATGAGATCTAATTATACAAAAATGCACCCCCTGGACCAATGAGATTGTTCAGCAGGTAAAGGCACTTGCTGCCAAGCCTGGTAACCTTACTTTAATCCCTGGAACCCATATCTTGGAAGGAGAAAACCAGGTACTATGGTGGGTGGGTGTTTGCATACACATACATACATGAAACACACACCACATAGGACATGTGTGTGTGTATGTGAGTGTATGAAATCTTTAAATTTTTAATAAAAACGCTTCTCCTGCTACAAACGGACCACTCTTTCCAAAGCAGAGGGCACCATGCCTCCATCTCATGGACACACCAGCAATCCATTGTGTCACTTGTTTTGGTATCCTAAGTGAATGTTTGAAAAACATCATTAGGCTGGACAACGAGATATGCCCAGAACTGCCTAGCTTTCATTCAAAGTTTACTACTTGATGACTTGTACAGGCCCTATCCTCTCCAGCCTTAGTTTCCCTCACTTACCAGGCTGTGGTAATTATTATAAATGGCTCCAATGGACATAGAACTCATGGCAAAGCAGGCCCTCCAGCCCAAATATTCCACAAGAGGTGGAAGGTGGACAATGGGACAATGCCCTGTGAGATTGTTCCCAGAAGAAAGGCAGAAGGAGGGACAGCCAGATCTGGACATAGAGACCAACACAGAGGGCGAGGAGCAACTGGAAAATGATAATTAGGAAGACTTCATAGAGGAAGCTGTATGCAATGGAAAGAGAAAAAAAAGATACTTGAACCAGAGAACCCACGGGCCAAGCTGAGCTAACTCATTAGCTCTTCCTGGTCAAGTCAGACAAAAGATGCTCAGGCTTGCATGGAGAAACCTCCAGCCACTGTACTCCAGCCTCATTCATTCACTAGCTCTGACCCATATCCCTGCAGGACTCTGTCCCCAGTCAGATTACAAGCGACACCCTGTGGGACCCAAGGGCAGAGACCTGCTGACTCACCCCATCCCCACCCACCACCCCCCTCTCAGCCCATGGCACCAAAGACCCCCTAAGTTAAGCATTGCAGAAAGTGACCTGTCCCCATCTGGAAACATTTTCTGTTGGGCCTGGCATGATGCAGGAGAGGTGTAGGAAGCTCTGACCCAACCACCTTTCATGCCACGGTCGCCAGAGTGATTCCAGCAAAGAGAGGAGAAACTAGGCCTCCCCTCAGGACTGGTTCGCTTCACACAGCCCCCTTGTGTTCCAAGGTGGAAGCTGAAGCACATTGGACCATGAATCAGAAGGCAAACATGGGCCAGGACACTTGGTTTCCACTCCCAACTCTACTCTGCCCACTGGGACTATGGTCCATCTGCAAATTGTGGGTGATAGCTTCCTGAAGGGGGAGGATACAACACAGTGGCACACAGGGCCTGGAACACTTATGGTAGAGGGTACAACCTCTATGCCCTGCAGAAGGCTGAGTGAGACCTAGTGGTGCTTTGTTGGCCCCACTTTAGAAGGGAGAGGACACAGAAAGGGAAGGTTGGCTTAGGGTGCAGGGAACTTGAATTCCTGAGCTCCTCTGCCCTCTGCCAACCCCAGTTATCTGCAGGTCACCTGGAAGCAGGGCTGGGCCAGCACCTGCATGGTGACAGTGAGGCTACTCGCTGCAGACCCTGCCGCGGTGGCCAATAGGCTTAGCCAGACTGTGACCAGAAGACCTCCGTTAGGCAGTTCCAGAATCTTCTCTCCATCCTTGGAGGCTGTGGGGGCTTTGATGATACTTATCCTACATCCCTCATGGCTTACCAAGATCCCTTGCACACCTCCAGGTATTTATCTATAGTAAGTGGGTGGCACTCACTACTTCCCACTTCACAGTATATCCAGGGTCATGTTACGTTCAGTGACCAATGTCTATTAACCCTTGGGGGCATGGCCTCACAGAACAAGCTCTCTCTCTCTCTGTCTGTCTCTCTCTCATTGAACTAGTCTAGTCCTGGGAACACAGGGGCAAGTATCTCTTTAAAAATCCACCCTGCATAGCAGGTCAGCCTGGCCTTGAGCCATAACACCCTAGGCTGTGATCTCACCAAGCTCCAGGAAGCCAAACAGGGTCAGGCTTGGCTGGTCTAGGAGCAGGAGACCTCCCAAGCAAAACACAGGTGTTGCAGATGATTCAGCAGTCCAGCCCCTCCCTCCTGGAGTCTAGCTCTCCTCAGGTGTTGGATGGATGATTCAGTGAGCTTCAGTGAGCTCCTATCAGCACCCAGCCAGAGGAAGGGGGGTGTGGTGCTACCTCTGGGCACTCACGTGCTTTCTGGGTCTCTGTTGGGTCCACAGGTTCTGTTCTTAGGAATCAGGGTGTAAGTTATGTCCTCCTTTCATAATCCCTGCCCAGTTCCTCAGGCCAAGCATTCTCAGCCATCGACCCAAATTCCTCAGGCTGTTTGTACCAAGTAAGATAGAGGAGCAACAGGCAACCTCCCAGACCAACAGCCCCACTCCACAACCCCCAACTCTAGCTACGGTCTGTGACTGCCATCAGGCACAGGGACTCAGCACACTTTGCCCCCCACCAAGATAGTCCCTTCTAGTTTGGGAACAGTGAGGATAAAAGGGGTCCACGAAATGAGGGCCGTCATTAGCCTGTTTTATGAGAACAGAGATATTCATTACACCCCAACCCCATCATTAGAAGCTACAGCGAGAGCTCTGACCCATTCTTTATGGCAGTAGAAACTGAGGGGGTTTCTCCCCCAAAGGGAGTACCGCTTCTCCCTCCAAGGAAGATGTCCAGCAGAGGGGAAGGCCATGAGCCTCGGTCTCAAGCTTGTCTCTTAATACCCCACCAACTCGCCAACCTCCAGATGCCAGACAGCCAAAGACCAGTAGCTTTTGGAGGCGTCAGAAGGGCCTCCCGGTTCCTGTAGAAGAGGTCCTGTTGAGGGCTTAGGAGTGACAGCTGCAGTCTGGTACAAGAGAGCATTGCCAGTGCCCAACTCTCTCTGCCTTCATCTACCACCATTAACTGTACAGGACATACCTACACAGCTTCCTCCCCCACCAAAAAAAAAAAAAAGCTTCCTTACCAGGTCCAATGTATGTCCCCTTCTTAAGTCTGGTCACAGATATATCTCTATATTCTCAAGTCCCTGATACACTGTGAGCTACCTCAAACCAGGCACTGTACCCAAAGCAACGCTTTAGAGTTGAGTTGTCAAGAGGCAGGAGGCAGGAGAGGGCATGTGGACAGAGCCAGAAAGACAGAGCCATCCTAACCCCAATTCCTCTTGCTTCCTTTTGTCACAAGAAAGGTCTCCAGGCCTGGCTGCCTTTTCAAGGCCTTCACCAGCAGGTGGCCGAAACACTGCATGCCCAACCTAGGAAGTGTCCTGCCCATGTCCTAAGTTTAACTCCTTTCTATAAGTCATGTAGAGTGGCTAGCTGGCCTTCCCTTTGCTCTCTACCCCACTTTCTGTCCCCAGAAAGGTAACCACATCACTGTAACGGACCATCTGATAACAAAGTTTGAGAAGGTGAAGATCTGTTCTCTGAGCCGTTCCATGGCGCTTCAGTCCTAAAGGATGGAAGGAGATGGAAAACCAGTAGCAATAAGTTTAAGCCCACCCCACTGGCGCAAGCCATCCAGGCTGAATGGAGCCATAGCCCATGGTGAAGAGCCCGCAGATTAATCAGTTGTCATTTACATTCATTAAAGACCCTTTGCCTGCCGGGCAGTGGTGGCGCACGCCTTTAATCCCAGCACTTGGGAGGCAGAGGCAGGCGGATCTTTGCGAGTTTGAAGCCAGCCTGGTCTACAAATTGAGTCCAGGACAGCCAGGGCTACACAGAGAAACCCTGTCTCGAAAAACCAAAAAAAAGAAAAACAAAAGACCCTTTGCCTGTGTGCATGGCAGCCTCAGACAATGTGACAGTAGTCTCTGCAGAGGTGTCTCACTTCTCTGTGGCCTAGCCTAGGTATACAAACTCCCAGACTGCTCTGCAGAGGTAGGGCATGCCCTGGACTAATTACAATGGGCTTTGATTGGCAGGAGGTAAGTTAAGGAGTCAGCAGATGTCCCTTGACCCCCTTTGGAGTTCTCCTCTGCTGTCACCTGGTCCCCTTTCATCCCATCTCTTTTGCCCCTTGGCACCATCACCTGGAAGGGCCAGGCCCTCCTCAAAGTTGTGCAAAGATTCATTTCAACACATCAAGACTGAGGATGCTCCCCACAGGGGCTGGATGCCAAACACCACAAGCTGCCCTGCCCCTCCCCCACTCTTCTGCCTGCCAAGAAGCAGCCAGGGACCTCTTCGTAGGCACCTTCCCAGTGACTACTGGCACTGACCAGCCTTAAGAAATGCTCCCCCCCCCCACCCCAGGTTCTCATAGGAGCTCCCCCTCTCCTTAAGGTCATCTCAGTCCCCAACTGTTCCAGAGACCTATGGGACCAACCATGAGGTCAGGGTGGAGTTTGTTGTGTTGCCTGGGTTGTTTTTCTCATTGTAATTGCCAAGCTCCCTGGGTTGGCATTTGCCTGCTGGGCACTGTTAAAATGGTGACACAATGGAATGAGAGCAAGCCCTGGGCCTGACTGGAGACTGCATGGCCCAGCCCCTGGCTGGGCTCTGGTGGGCCCCATTCATAACTCCATGGGCCTGACAAGTATCTGGCTTGTTACAGGCAGGCAGAGACATGAAGGCCCACCACACAGGTCCTAGCACAGACAAGGAACGGGAGGGTAGTTTGGTATTGGGTCAGGGATGGCACCTTGGACATCTGGAAAGAGGGAGAACTGAACAAGGAAGGGACTTGGTTAGCTGCAGCCTTCTTACTGAGCCAGTAAGAGCCCCAGAGAGGGTCATGGCCCTCAGGACGAAGTGCTTCCCAAACCACCCTCCAGTCTATATGTCCCCCCTTTCCCATGTCTTCCCTCCTGCATTGGTCTCCGAGGTCCCTAGCTACTTGGAGAACAAGAATGCCCCACATCACATAGAGTTGTAAAGGGAGCACTGTCTGGGGAAGGATTATCAGGGGGTATCAAAAGCCCACAAATATGCTCACATACTTATCAAATGGGGTGACCACTCCATCCCCCAAGGCCTCAAAGACTCAAAGCCCAGAGTCCCTAAGTGAAGTGACTGATCTTTTTCTGGATGTCCCACCCTATCTGAACCACCTTACTTGAAAGCCAGGCACCTTAGGACCTGAAGGCCAGCCAGAGAGTGTGGAGAAAGGACTTTCAAGGGGCCAGAGCCTGGAAGAGATAGAAAGTGGAGCCCACCCAGGACCAGAACACAGGGGTTTCCCACTGCTGCCCTTATATATCTGCTGAAGAACCAGTGCCCTTCCTGGGTCCAGAGATGTTTAGGGAGTCAGGACTCTGGACAGGTGGTACCCAGGTTGGTGTGTATATATGAATCACCTCGGGTTGTGCAAGGATGGGGACTGTTTGTTCCTGCACCGGAAATTGAGCCTAAGGTCTTGCCTGTGCCAAGCCTATCACTGAACTACACCCCTAGCAACCGGCCCCACATTTTCTACTTTTGAGAACTTTTGAAAGAAGTCACACTTTGCCTGACCTGGCTCCGAACTCACTCTGTAGCTCAGTCTAATCTTCAACTTGTGATCCACCTACCTCAGCCTGCATGTCTGGGACCAACTTTCACCTCAGGTTCTTATTCAAAGAAATGCTGGGGTTCATTGGGCCTGGAATGGAACCCCAGATGCTGCACTTTCTAAGGAGCTGCAGGAGACTGCACCGGCCCAGCTATTGCTCTGGGGCAGCTGCATGCACAGGCCCAGCTATTGCTCTGGGGCAGCTGCATGCACAGGCCCAGCTATTGCTCTGGGGCGACAGCATTTTAAATGACAAGGAGCTAGTTGCAAGCAGACAGAAGCCAAGCTCAGCCTTTGGGAATGGCACTTGAATGGGACTTACACTGTGTCTACTTATTGTCACACTTTCTCATGAGTGTCTGTTTCTCAGGGCCTCCAACTCTTGCCAGTTTCCTCTCTTTCAAAAAGAGCCTCTCTCTCCTTCCTTCCTTCCTTCCTTCCTTCCTCCCTCCCTCCTTCCCTGCTCAAAAGTCCAGATTGCACTTTCTCTTCCCCCCAGAGTTGCAGAGCAACACCTGGCCCTACAGATCCTCTTGCTTCTGATCCTTTGTCTACAAAATGTCCCTTGGCCCCCTACCCTCACCTATTTGCTCTCTGCTGCCAACTAGGAACTCATCAAAGAAGGGGGCAAAGAAGGGGGACAAAGCAGAGACAGGAGCCTAGGTTCCTATTGCTCTGGTCCCCCCCCATCCCTATCCCTGAGGCCATAGTAGAAGGTTCTTGACTGTAAAGGCATCTCACCCAACTCTATACCCTAGCCCAGCCTGTGTGACCCAACTTCAAGAAGACCCCTCAGCTCTTAGATGGGAAATGGGGAGGGCAAAGTAGCCCAAGGATTGTTGACAAGTTTCTGGCTGGCAGAAGGAAGTGAATGGATGGGTGGGATGAGTGAGGAGTGCCTTGGCCAAACAAGGGGAGACAGAAGGTTAGTTAGCAGGGTCACAGGCAAGGCAGAAATGTGGGGCTGGGAGCTCTGCAGATGCAGGAAGCTCTCAGGAAGCAATTGCAACTACTGCAAGAGCCTCCCAATTTGGAGCATAGCACTCTAGACATCAGCTTGACAGGCATCACTCCCTAAGGGTCTGTTGTGAAGTAGGAAGCAAAAGTCTGGTTGGCTCACCTCCTCCCAGCATATGGGTCCTCCTCAGCACACCTCTCTACACAATTCAGGGCAGGAAGGGGGTGGCAAATATGGGGTACAGTCAACAGCCAGAAAGATGGGGGATGGGGGGTGGCTCTGCAGGTGAGAGATGAGGCATGAGAAGAGCCAGGGCTGAGGAGTAAGTCCTGCAGCTCTCCCTAGTTGGGCTGCAATTTCTCAAGCCCTGTTTGTTTTGGGGATTAACTGCACTCCTTCCCTAATTACTGCTGGAGCCAGCATACCTTCTCCTGCAAGCACCCAAACAGAAAGCCAAGGATGACTAGATTTATGGGGCCCACCTCCCAGCACACTGCTCCCCATACTCTCTGTAGCCCTTAGACCCAAGAGCAACAGGCCAGCTCTTGGCCTACCTACAGACCTCTATATCAGCCAGTTCTCTGTTTGTCCACACTCCCTGCCACGTTTCTTATTCCCATGGTCCAAGCAGTAGCCTAAACACCTGCCCATCTCCTCTCACCATACTTAAACTCTTACTATAACATCAGTGGAAGGCCCCCTGGGAGAGAAGTGTGTGTGAGTGAGTGTCTCATATCTGTGTATAGTGAGAATGTAAGAATAGGGGTCTCGCCGGGCAGTGGTGGCGCACGCCTTTAATCCCAGCACTTGGGAGGCAGAGGCAGGCGGATATTTGCGAGTTCGAGGCCAGCCTGGTCTACAAAGTGAGTCCAGGACAGCCAGGGCTACACAGAGAAACCCTGTCTCGAAAAACCAAAAAAAAAAAAAAAGAATAGGGGTCTGAGTAAGAGCATGCTAGTGTATATGAGCATATGTGTGAGTGTACATGTGTGCACATATGTATATGCCTGCCCACATGTTTGCATGTACATGAATATGCAGGCAAGTGTATGAGAGATTATGTCGTGGTTGTATGTGAACATGTGTGAATATATGAACATATTGTACATGTGAGCATGTTGTATTTATTGTGTTCAAGTCTGTAAACATGTGAATATGTGAGCTTCTGAGTGATATGTATGTAACAAGCATATTGAGTGTGCATGTTTTTGTGTATTATATTTGTGAGTATGTGGTGGGGTGAGCAGCAGTGGATATACGTGATCATACATGTGCATGTGTGTGTCTGTGAGAAAGAGGGTGTGTAATCAGTGCAAGCATGTAAATACATATAAGTGTTGTATGTATGTTAAATGTGTTAGTAAGTTGTAAGTGTGCCTGTTGGGTGAGCGTTTGTGTGTGTGTGTGTGTGCATGCGCACACACACATACGTGCACACATGAAAGAGAGCGTATATGTTAACATGGAGGTGTGCATACATGGACATAAATATATGAGTACACTGTGTGTGTGTATTATATGTGGATATATAGGTGTACATAAGTGCATTTGAGCACATATGTGAATTGTATTAAGTATGAGAACACATAGTGACTATGAGTGCATATGTGTGAGCATAGGTATATATTGAGTGTGAGAGTTGTTAGCACATTGCACACGCTCGTGTGTGTGTGTGTGTGTGTGTGTGTGTGTGTGTGTGTGTGTGTGTGTATCCATCACCAAGTGACTGTCTCTCCCCTGCCACATATCCAGGGGGACCTGATAGCCTCCTCAGCCCCTCTGCCCCCCAACTCCCTTCTGCTCCCTTCGAAGGAAGCCAGCCCTCTGTAGCTTCTACTATCCCCCAGCTATACCCATTTCTACTGCTTCTGAAAAAAAGCCTTGCCACTGTTCTGTTTCTCTTCAGACACCAAGCCATTTCTGGCCAAGTTTCCACCAACTACTGCCTTGGTGCCCACTGGGACCCTCCCTCCTCGGATCCCTGAGGCTGACCTCCCATCTAATCCCCAACCACAAAGCCCTCTCTTCCTCAAACAATGGCTCTTGCCCTGGCCCTCTGGCATGAGCCTCCTCCAGACCTGACTGTGCCTCTATGTTCTCTGTGTACATGTCAGTGTGTATCTCTGTGGGAGGGGGGATGGGCATGGGCAGAAGGATCAAGGAGTAAGGGAAGTAAAGAGGCCAGGCTCAGATGGTGTCATTAAGAGATACTAATGCCCCTCATCAAGGCCTATTAATAAACATCATAGAAGTGCTTGCTGCCCAAGCCTGGGGTGAGCACAGGCCCAGCGGGGAAAGGCCACAGTCACAGCTGGGTAACCTCTGAGCCCTAGGCACAGCCATTAGCCTTATGAGCCTGACCTGGCCCATACACTTCTTGGGCCTGAAACAATCAAGGAGCACTGGCAGTCACAGTGCCCCTCCTCCCTCCACTAGCCTTCAAGAAGCTTCAGCAGAGAGCTCAGCTGAGTAATGACCCTTACACTTGGGCAGCACTGTGGGGCTTCGGGGCTCTGTTTCCTAACTACAACTTCATAGCAACTCTGTGAGAAACCCAGTGGCACATTTTACCATCAGCACTTAGAGGTTCACAGACTGAGATGCCTGGAAATTGCGTGGCCCCTCAGAGTCACGTAGCTAATTGGTAATGACATGGGGCAGAAGTCGGGCTGGCCCGGTAGCACAGTCATGATGGATGCCTGAGTGGCCTGTCAACTGGACATCTCCATTTTCTTGGTCTTGTGACTGCCAAAAGCCAGACCAGGATGCACAGCTCCATAGGCAGGGCAGCAGGCCTTTACCCTGCGAGCAGGTGGTCTCCCAGCCTCACTGCACTTCAGCAGAGAAGGTCCTGCAGTGGGAGCCAACGTGAACTAACTCCTGCAGAAACCATGGTGAGAAGCCCAACCCACTGAGGTGTCCTGTGGCCTCTGTACATACACATGCATATACTCACCCACCAAGGCGCGAACACACGTGTATACACACAAACTTAAAATAGATGTTGTTGTAACCTTCAACAAAAAATTTCTGTTTGTAGAAGAGAGGTGTTTGGGGTCCTGGGATCCCAAAGCTTACATGCTCTGAGGGAAGCCACTGATAATGGATTCCAGCTGCTTCCTTTTTGACCTTTGGCATGGCAGGGAACCAAAGCCCAGCCTAACCCATATCCCCCTCTTGACCTGAGCGGCAGCTCAGCCAGTTATCTCCAATAACCCTCCTGGGATGGCAGCTGAATCTCTGGAAAACAGAAGGGCTGTGCCTGGGACCTGTGAACTCAAGGCTCAGCCTGCTAATGCCTTTGGCTCTCCACAACTTGATGTATTTCCTGCCATTCAGAGACTGGCCTCTTCCTTGCATGACCAGTCTCCTCTTGAGTCTCTTTCAGACATGCATACTGGTAGCCCAGTCTCGGTCCACCTTCTCTGTTTCTTCAATGTCCATATATCACTTAGGTAGTACGTTAGTTACTCTTTTCATCCATCTCACAGAAACAACTTAAGGGAGGGATTTGTCTAAGCTCACAATTTCAGGGGGCATAGTCCATTGTGGTAGGGGAGGCATGGTGGTTAGGGAAGCCCCACGCGAGGTGACAAGTCCTCAGATTTTGGCAAGTTAAGAAGTAGAGAAAACAAAGCAGAAGTGAAGCACATAGAACTCTCAAGGCTTGCCCCCAGTGGCCTATGGGTGCCAGCTAGGTACCATGTCCCAAAGGCTCACAAACTCCCAAAAGAGCACTGCCATCCAGGGACCATATGTTCAAACACACAGCCTGTGGGGGACATTGCAGACTTGAAAAATAGCAGGCAGGTTTCTCATCTTAGGCTGCCCTTCCCTCCCTTGTTTTATCCACTGACAAAATAAAACACTACTACATATCCTTCAATGCCCAAAGACTAGCTCCTCACGGTAGCTTTCTAGGATCACACTCTCTTCTCCCTCTACTGTTTGTGTCTTGGGTCATCTGAGCATGGCCCCAACTACCACAGTTGTTACTTTGTTAACTTATCTGCCTCTCTGGACCATGGGCTCCAGAACACCAGGAACTTGTGTCTTGTTAGCATTTCTATGTCCAACACAGGACATCTCATCCACTCAGTCTTCCCATCTCTCCAGCCATCATTCCTCTGACCCAGCTCCATGCACAGTCATTGTCACATGAGCAGGACTTAGCGAGACAGCACTTATAGCTCGCATGGCCTGGACCAAAGGACTAGGGCCACCTATATTTTTCAAGCCACAGACGACCTTGACCGTGGCCTTGGGAAATTTGCCTATTAACCCAGTATATGATAAAGGGTGCTTAAGCATTGGGTGGTGTTCCTCCCATCCTGGGCCACTGCTTCCTGGGAAAAGTAAACAATTCCCCTTCAGCTACACCCAACCTTGCTCCACCATGCTATCTGAAGACCTAGACTTGAAACCAAGCTCAGAATCAAAACGCAGGGGTCCTGCTGTCAACTGGTGTCAAGATGCCAGGATCTGCTGCCCACCCATTGGTCTGTTCTAAATACAGTATTCGCCATGCTGTCTCTGGGGCCCATGAGGGCGGAGGGGAAAGACTTGTCAAAGTCTTTGATTTTGACATATGTTGAAGGAAACAGGTGTGCAAAATAATTGCCCATCTTACACCCTGGGAGCTAGAAGCACTCAGTTGACAGGAGTCCTCAGGTCTGTGTGCCTCCATCTTACCACTTCCCTGTGGGCTCCATGCCACTTGCCCCAGTGACCAAGCCCCAGGTCAAGAACAGGCCACAAGGTTAATTGACTGGAAGACTTTCCCTTAGCGTAGGCATCCTCTCTAGATCTGGGTCTCCTCCAGGCCCGTTATTTGGTGGCCTGGCAGCCACAGCCCCTGGGGATCTCAGAGCCTGGGGGCTGTCAATGCCTTCCACTCACTTAGGCCTTGTTAATTGCAGGATACACAGATTGCCGGGTAGCACTTTCCAGTGTTGTGCCTTTTCCTGGCTCCTTTGCCACTTGGCAGCTTGCAGGCAGCTGTGTGAAACAGCAAGGAACTTTCTCATTCCGTGCCAGTGTCAGGCAGTCTGGACTCTGATTCTAGTCTCTCTCTCTCTCTCTCTCTCTCTCTCTCTCTCTCTCTCTCTCTCTCTCTCTCTCTCTCTCTCTCTCTCTCTCTCTCTCTCTCTCTCTCTCTCTCTGTGTGTGTGTGTGTGTGTGTGTGTGTGTTTGGTGGTGTTGTTTGTTTGTTTGTTTTGATATTGTTTTGTTTTGTTTCAGGGGTTTGTCTTTCTTCATATTCTACCCAAGGACTCTCTGTGATGCTCATTTCTACCACTCTTTCTTATCTCATTGTGCCTTGCCTTTCATACTGGGGGCGCTTTCGATTCCCTCCTCCACTCTCCCTGAAATCAAGAAAACGAAACTTCCCACTCTGCCAGAAGGAATCCCTAGTCAGGCAGAAGTGATTGAAGGCTCCCTGTAAATGGGAAGAGGTGGGTGAAGAGATTAAATCATCTCCTGAATGGTAGAGGAAATGTACCTTGACCCTCTACCGGAGGTCAGGTAGCTGGAGGATCTGCAGCTTTGAAAGGGCCCCAGTTGCCTATAGGTAATTGCAGCAGAATGAGGCCAGTGGGCCAGCAACCCTGCTGGGACCAGCAACAGGCAGACCCCTTCTACACCCACCCATCCATGAACCAAATCAAGAGCCTCGAGCCTTTGTCTGGTGGTCTTTCTCACGGAGGAAGTGAGAGAGTCCTTGGAGAGAACAGCACACACGTGTCCCCGTAAGGACAGAAAGCAAAGGGTATAGATGAGAAGTAGAACTGCCTCTGGTAGCAGAAGTAAAGGGAACAGCATCCCTGCCCACCATGTGCAAGACATCCCAGGGCAGCAATTATGGCAGGATATGGTCCCTGCCCTGGAGAAGTAGGAAGCCAGCTGCTTCTGTCTGGCTGTGTAGTCTACTGCTCTCATGCAGGGAGTGTCGTGAGATCAGACAACAACAGAATAGTGCCCCGGAGAACCAAAACATGTGTTCACAGTGGCTAGAGACAGACAGACAGACACAGACAGGCGCAAACATGAACACACACACAAGCACACTTCCAGCACCATGCTTTTTTCTTAACTTGAGACAAATCAGCCAGAAGAAGCACTTTAAGATGTTTTGTGACATCTTGGTTCCCATGACTGTCAGTCAAGCCCCAACTTTCTGTAAACATCTCCAAGTTTTAAGCTAGCTATACAGGGGACTGTGGATGCTGAGAGAGAAGCCAGCAAAAAAAAAAAAAAAAAGTCATGTCGACCAATGCAGAGAGACCCACGTGCTCCCAGAGTCCACATACTTCCCTGTGATTAGAACCGTTTGTACTAGGGCTGCGGATGTTGTCCAGGAGTAGAGTGCTTGCCTAGAATGCCCATGGACTGGAACTCTATCCCTACTTTAACTGGTGTGAATTCCTATGCCAAGCAGTCATGTGTGTACCCAGCACCCCTTGGCATATACACATATATGGATGTATTCACATAAGCACGTGCGCACACATCCACACACACACACATACACACACACACAGGACCTAAGAAACAAGAGTAACTGCTGCTCTTACATCCCATCCTTCACACATGGGATCTGCCCTCCAGGAGTTTCCCACGTCACCTCCCACCTTAGATACCCACACATAATAGATCCCCTCCCCCAAAAGATGCTGATTGTGAAAAAAAGTTGCTTCCCCTCAGTCATCTGTCCTTGACATTTATGAGAGCTCCCAAATTTCCTCCCAGGTACATGACACAAACCCGCCTAAAAGGACCCTAGTCCTGCCACTCTGAAAAGCCCACTGTTGGCTTTTGACCCTTGTTCCTGAGAGTAAAAAATCCAACTTCATCTATGATGCTTATAATTTCTTTTTTTTTTTTTTTTTTTTTTTTTTTTTTTTTTTTTTTTTTTTTTTGGTTTTTCAAGACAGGGTTTCTCTGTGTATCCTTGGCTGTCCTGGACTCACTTTCTAGACCAGGCTGGCCTCGAACTCACAAAGATCCGCCTGCCTCTGCCTCCCAAGTGCTGGGATTAAAGGCGTGCGCCACCACCGCCCGGCTGATGCTTATAATTTCTGTAAGTACTTTTTTTTAACTGAGCAGTTAGAAAAGTTCTTTTTGAAAATTTCAATCTATCTTCAGGTACAAAAAGGGAAAGGAGGTATGGACTGAGTTTGCTGGGTCTTGAAGAAGACCAAGAACACCTGGAGTCTGCCAGAGCAGGTGGAGCCAGCAGGTTGGGGCCAGCAAAAGGAGGCTAAAGGTGTTGGGGGCTCTCAGTGGTCCCTGACCTCTTTCAGATCCTCCTTCAAAAGTGCAAGTGTGATGTCTGTGCCCCTCCAATACCAGGGTCCCTAGCCACCCCCATCAAGGTTCCTTCCTGGCCTGGTCTCTAAGGCAGAGTTCTCAGCATCCCACTCATATTCTACTACTGAGTCTGGACCATCCTCCAGTGTTCCAGCTTTCTAGGCTGGATATGATTTGCTACCAAGATATTTTAGAAAACATGGGATGGGATGGGAGCCATTTCCATTGTAGCCCCAGGTCTCCAGATACTATTTGGCTTAGTTTGGTATGGGTTAGTACTGAATATTAAGCCCAACGCTCCACACAAGGTAAGCACCCCATTCTATTGAGCCACACCCTCGTCCAATGCCCGTGTGTATTTAATAATGTTTGACCGAAAACAATGCTTACCAGTGGAGCAATGGAGTCGTCAAGCCGTCATGAAAAGGCACAAAGCAGCAATATGGGCTAGAAGGCCTGAGCCCTTGATCGGTCAGCCTTGGGAGTCTCAGGGTCCCTCACTCCCTGATCATTCCAGAACTCTCCCACCCATTATTGGAATGGCTTGGGACAATTTATTCAGCCTCTCTGAACTCCAGTGTCCTCAGCTTTTAGAGTTCGGCTTCCTTACTGGTGCTGATCCCATAGTAGATCTGTCAGCCCCTCCATGACCAACCTGAGGAGGGGCTAGCCAAAGGAGACTTAGCCATCCTCAACCAACGCGAGTGAGTCACGGCTACCCCGTCCATTCGCTGCATATGGATGCCCTGCCATCGTGTTTTACCCTTGCTGCCAGCAAGAGTGGCATCTGTCTGTAGGACCAACTTAGGCCATCCCAAGCAGCTAAATGTCCTTAGCACAGTGAAACACAGGTGCAGAGAGGCAACAAGGGAGGCAGGCAGGAAGGGCATATGGCACCATTCTGTAAGCCCAACCCACGGGTTTGCATCCAGTCTTGGCCAAGCAGCCCTAGTGAGTGAGAAGAAACTCCCAGGGTCTGAGCAAGGCTTCAAGTCAGACTTTCCACACGGGCCCAGCTCTGATTCCACAACAGCAGCTCCCTGACCCATAAGTCTCAGCGTCCACCCTCACTGCTTCCCAGCCCTCACTGGAGGAGAAAAGCGTGTTTATTGCTCTGGGTGGAACCCAAGCCCGTGGGAATTGAAAAGAAACAGCCAGCCTAGGTTGCTATTGTTTGGTTTAAACAAACTACTGGCTGGGCTGCCTTGCAGAAGAATGAGGGGGAGGCCAGAGTCAAGAGAGAGCAGGCTTCAGGGCTGGGCTTTCCTGCCTCCTCCCCATCTTGTTAAGGGTAGTCAAGAGAGCTATTTTAGGAGAGTGCTTCTAGGCTTCCTTTGGGTCCTGACCTCCCCTTCTGGAAGGGACAGGCATTGAAGAGAAAGGCCTCCAGGCTCTAAACCTCCTACCTTCACCCCACTCCCACCTCAACCCCAGCCTCTCAGCTTCTGCTCACACATGGGTCTGATGCCAGCCCCAGACAATGCCAGGGCCCAAAGTGGAGGAGCTAAGAGATAGCAGTGAGAGACGCTGCAGCTAGGCTACAGTGGGCACCAATGCAAAGCTACCCAGGTTCACCTGAGGCTGCATGAATGGTGGCGGGGGACAGAGAATGGGAAGAGAAGAAAGGATGGAGAAAATCAGATCCAGTGGACTTATAGTGGAGGATTCTGTCCTTCTAGCTTCCTGACTCTTCTTGCAACTAAAGATGACCTAGACCTTTACCCTTTACAGTGGAGCCTAGGGAAGGGACATGGGCAAGGAGACCCCCAGTGAACAGTGCACAGCACAGCCTAAAGCAGAAGAGGTCAGGTTCCTACCCCACCCCATTGGTGTCCCTTCTTGGTCCTAGAATAGGCAATCAGTTAACCAGGGTACAGCCTCCCACCTCCCCCAGCCTCACTCTCCCCCGCCACCCCTCCATCCTGCCTCTACTTTCAGGGAAGGAGAGGCATAGACTGCCCCAGGAAGAACTGAGTGGAAAGGGGGCCAGGGCACAGTTAGGTGTTGGCAGAATCAATTAAGAACCACACTAATCACCATCATTAAGGCTATAAAACCCCACACCTAGGGGCCGCAGGGCTCCCTGGCATGGCCCAGGGCCCCGAGCTGTGGCACAGACCCAGGGGCCTGGCTCCAGTCTCTTTCATCTAAGCATCCACCAGTCCTGCAAAAACAATAATTAGCACCCGCCTCCAGGGCAAACTCATTATCCCACAGACACTGAGTGGAAGGAAGGAGGGCAGAGTGAAGCGGGGAGAAACTGAGGCCAAAAAGACTACCCAGAGCTGTGGCTGAGTCCAGTCAGGCAGTCCACTCTCCTTGCTCACCTCCCTTTGCTAGGAAGCAGAGCCCTCCCTCCTACGGAGATGAGTTACCTAGGCAGCAGCTAAGGATAGCCAGGCCAAGTGCTCCTTGAACAGTTACACCCTTCACCCAGGGTCTCAGATGCAGATGGTGATCCTAAGGCAGCCTTTTGGGAAGGCTCCTATCAGGATCCCTCAGAGGTCAAGTGTCTGTTCTCTGCCTCCAGGACACCTCCCATCCCTTGACACCCTGTCTCCTCTCCCCCAGGCTCCCTGAGGTACCATTTTCCAACTCCAAAGGCCTCTCCCACAAGCAGTCACACCCCTCTTTCATCCCTGTCCCAAAGAAAAGGCAGTTGCTAAGGACCCAGGTGGGGCATTGCTGACGCATGGCAAGAGTCAGCCTTTACCATCACTACCCAGGAAGTAATCCAGTCTTTCCTGTCAATTTTAGGGTGCTGACATGAAAAGTGGGAATATTCGAGGCAATATAATATCAGGTGAGTCCCTCCAGCACCCCTTCTCCAGTCAGGGCATTAATGACATTAATAAGACTTTAATAAGAGTAATCATATCACAAATTCACAATGTCCAAATATCAGCCATAGAGTTCACCTATAGGCAAGGACGTCATCACAACTACTTGTTTGTTTGATTTGTTTTGGTTGGTTGGTTTGGGTTGTTTGTTTGTTTGGACTCACGGTCTCATGTATCCCAAGCTAGCCTCAAATGTGACATAACTCAGGATCGATCTTGAACTTCTGATCCTCCTGCCTCCACTGCCTGAGTTCTGGGATTACAGGCATGCACCATCATGCTTGGTTTATGCCATGCAGGTGACGGGACTCAGGGCTTCAAGCATGCTAGGCAAGTACTCTACCAACTGAGCCATTCCTCCAGCCCCAAAGTCTGCTTCTAAAGAAGCTGAAGCCGGAGTGGGGGTTGGGGTAGATGGAGAGCAAGAGGCCAGCCAAGGGCCCAGCCAGCTCATGACCAAATCTCCCAGTCCCCCTTACCCCAGTCCTCTTCCCTCTGATGTCCCCACCCCCAAAGTGTGCCCTGGATATTATGTAAAGGGGACACTCAGGCAGTGAGCTCACTCCAGACAAAAGACTGAATACAAATGGTCCCACAGAGCCTGGGAAGCTGCATGGGATGGTTTTATATAGGCCAAACACATCTCCACTTCCTAAGGGCCCAGTCTCACTTCTCAAAACTTCAGTTTCCTCATCATAAAAAATGGACCTTACCAAGGCCTGGGTGGAAGGAAGTTGTCTGTTACATATCTAGCCAACATGTGGTGTACCCAATCACTACTCCTAAATTTTCACTTCCAGAGGTTTTGAATTGGGTGCGGAGGTTCTTCAGGAGAACCCTTGTAAGAAAGGTAAAGTCCCCATCGCCCTGAGATTAAATTCTAAATTCTAATTCCATTTTTGTCCATGCAAAATTCTGGCCACCTGTCTTTGGCCATGAGGAATATACTCACCTCAAGGGTAACGCCCAAGCCCATGAGCCTGGCCAGAAGCCACATGATACATCTGCCTTCCACACACCAATGTACATGAAATGACAATCTTTTTACACCCTGTGCTCAGAAGTCTTTCTTAGCCCTAGAAGTGGTTGAGAGGAATCCCCTGATTTACCTAAATTCAGAAGCTTCAAAATAGCTAAACAGCATTGGCATGCCGTCACCTGCTCCTTTGTAGACCCTGAACCACACAAATGCACACAGCTCTTGGCACATCCTGCTTTGTTCCCTCGGTAAACACACACACACACACACACACACACACACACACACACACACACACGCTCACAGTCTAATCTGCGATGGGAAAGATGAACGAACAGTCAGGAAATCCCCTGGCTCCTGGTATGCTGGTGGCCCAGAGGCCAGAAATATACTATGAGAAACACTTTCAACAGTACCAGTCAGTCCCCCTTTTGTTTCACGGTTAAGAGAGGGAAGGAGGAGGGTGGCATGAAGAACCAGTGTTCCCACCCACTAGCATCCTCCTTGCAAACATGCCTTCCCTCCCTTGCCCACCACTACCCCCAACCCAGAGAAGTCGCTTGGCTCCAGCTTATGTATCCTCCTTGGAAAGGGAAATGGAGAAAGGAAAGTGGGGAGGGCCAGAGCAGTCTTGGAAGGAATTCCAGCTTAGAAAAGCTAGGCCAGACCAACTAAGTTCTCGGTTCCCCCATAGGCATGAGGCAAGGAGGGGTATCTTCATTGTACAATCTTACCCCGCCACACACACACAGCCCGCCTCCAGTAGGAAAATCAAAGGGGAGGGGGCCTTCTCCCTAATGCCCAGCTTCTACAGTGCCTGTGATCAAACCTTTTGAACCAGTCCCACCCACCCTGGTAACCACTTGCAGATCCTCCCAAACCAGCCAAGAAACTGACTTCTTCAGGGACTGACTTCATAAGGTAATCCTGAAATAAATAAATTAGTTAAAGCCCACTGCCAAACATACAGGGGAAGTGGGGTTTTCTCTTGAGGTGGGAAATCTATCAAGATTGAGTAAGACAAAAACTGGGCAACACCAACACCCATCCACTGGCCCAGAAAGGCCTAGCAGCCTCAACTCTTCATGCCAACCTGGAACCCCCACCTCCCAACAGCAACACCCCTACCTCTCCCAAACATACACCTTAAGTAAAGACACTAAGAGTGAGAGCCCACCAAGCATAAATCCTAACAGGGGAGGAAGGGGCACAATGGGTGTGACATCATTTGGGTGACCCTAGGAAGGTCATCAGGGATGGAAAAACACAGGTGATTTTTTTTTCTTTTTAGAGCAGAGAAAAGATGCTATAAGCAGGAACTCTACCCTGGGGAGCATGGTGATGAACCCACCCATGTCTCTTGTCTTTTCCCTACAGATTACGAGCCTCCTACCCCACCGCCGGGCACTGGTCTACACCGCTACCAGTTCTTAGTCTATCTCCAGGGAGACAAAGTCATTTCTATCCCAGCACAAGAAAACAGAGATCGAGGTGAGGCCTTCCAGACCTTCACACTGAAGCTAGGGTAGACTCTGGGGCAGAGCTGAAGTTGTGTGTCTTCACGGGGAAGTCAGAACTTGAACTTCTGCCCACAAGCCTTGGAGGCCAGGTCCAAAGGGCAGTAAGTCTTGAGTGGTTGGGATGAGTGTCCTAAAGGTGGTGTTGGCTTCAAATGTGGTCTCCCAGAAGTAAACACATCAGCCGAAGAGCACCCCTAAAACTTTGCATGGCGTGTACAGGCAACTACCCTACAACACCTCAGCAGGTAATTGTGCTCTATAATTGAGGCCAATCTGGGCAAGAGTAACCTGGAATGCCACCCTGCTGGTCTGTCTTCATTGGTGGTTAATTGCTTGGTCTGCCTTGCCATCTCAGGGATGGGGCAAAGATGTCCCCAGCCACACCGCTCCCCCAGCTCCTCTGAGCACTACTCCTCAGACCCTGAAGAGGACATATTTCCACAGCCTTCTCATGGCTAACCTAGTTAACTAACCTAATTAAACTAGGTAGTTTAGCTAACCTACTTAAACTGGTTGGCCTCACTCATCACGCCAGCAAGACTGGGAAGCAAGATGAGACTACTTCCCAGACAGACTGCAGGTGTGTGAGTCTTAGATTTCTCTTTGGGGAAAATGGGAATACAGTGATCCCTATCAGAGTGACAGGTGCACTCTGTCACCTCCCGGGGTGACAGGGAGGGAAGGTCCTGCAGAAGCCACAGGTGTCAGTGTGAGGGTACATAAGCACACATGTCCCAGGCTGTGCAAAGGAGAGTGGGAAGGCAGATGTGAGAGGCTATTTCCTCTCTCCCAGTGACTCCAACTAACTTCCACCCACTGGGAAACCAGCACAGGTATTGTCACATCGCCTGTGCCCGAGGCTCCAGAGGGAAAGAGCTGAAGCCCAGAGAGGGAATGACATGATGGTGAAACCCTTCAGATGTGTACTAAGCGGGGTTGGGAGTAGGGGTTGGGGAGGGGCATCGGTCACAAAAGACTCAGCCCCTGGAGCCAAGATGGTGCCACCCTTCCACCCATGAACCCTCTCAGATGCTTTTAGTGCCTTGGCGGCAACACACAAGTCTGTTTAAACAGCTCTGCCAAGGACATACTTTTAAATCTGGACATCCAGTGTGAAGAAGAAAAAAAAATGCATCTTGACCAGACCAAAACAAGTTTTGCTTCCCCAGCTTCCAGGGTACCAGTCTCACCAAAATGACAGGAAGTTACTAAGGCTCTGTAGGTGCAGGGTGCCAGGAATTAAAGCCTTCTACATAGTTCCCACCCATTCTATTTGTACAATAAGGCAGTGCCTCTTCACTCTGCCTTAGACTCAAGGGTCCCAATACTGGTGCCTTGGGCAGAAAAATGCTCAGAATGGGCTCATGCTGAGAACTGGCTTTCTTTCTTTTTTTTTTTTTAAATCATTTATTTTTTTATTTTGAGATGGTCTTGTGTGTCTCAGATTAGCTTTCAAGTCACCTTGAAGCTAAGACTGGGCTTTTTTTTTTTTAACTATCTATTTATTACTTCAATGTACATCTCCATCACAGTCCCCTCCCTCCAGCCCTCCTGAGCCTACTCTCTCACCCTCTCCCTCTCTCCCTTCTCCCACCTATCCTACTCCTCCGGTGCCCTACATAACAGCCCCCTTCAGTTCAGCAGCCATATGAGGGCTAAGAGCTTCCTCTTGCACTGGAGACCCACATGGCAGCTCCACTAGGGCAAAGTATTCCACTAATAAGTAACAAAGTCTATGTTCCTGGAGAACTGGCTTTCATATGACAGGGTGGGGTGGAAGTGAGAGATCATTAGAGGATGCCAGGAAGGACAGTGATAGGGCAGGAGAGGAAGGAGACAGTGTATGCCCAAGACATTGCCTTGCTCTGTTGAGGCAAGGTTCCTGATGTGGCCGTAGCCTAACAGCCATGAAACACAGGGCTCAAGTACTGAGCAGAAGCTGCCTCCCCTCCTAGGACAGACAGCAAGGCAACAAAACTGCAAATCTACTGGCCCCGAAACCATTGTCAATCACTTTGTATCTTTACCAGAACCACCATCCCTTACATACTCAAGCTCAAACATGCACCTTGCATGCATCTGAGCAGAAAAAGGCCCCTATAGTTTTGAGGGGTTTGTTTGTTTTGTTTTCTGTCAAAGGTTCTGGTCCTACCATGGGTTACCTTCCATATGCCTCGCCTTGTGACACTAGGGAACAGTTCCAGAGCCCACAGAATTTTCCCTGCCCTCAAGGAGCTGACTGTCGTTTGGAACTGATTAAATAACCATGCAGAACAGCTTATAATTAAGTCCTTAACTTCATTGTTCTGACTCTGGGGACTCAATAGTACTATGTGGATTTGAGATATATTGCTTCTCTTCCTGGGGTTTCTCTCTCTCCAGCACAGTACCCATCTTTATCCAGGTAGAGAACAAAGGTATCTTTCTGTGGGGTGAGGAAATCTTGCTTCTATTTTCTAGCTGGTGATATTCCTCTCAGGGGCCTCAGTTTCCTCTACAGAAAGATGAGGTACTGATTGTCAGCCAAACTACAGGTAGCTTGCCCTGGGGCTTCATGGAGGAGTGGATTCATATAAATTCATATAGATTGGGCCCTGCAGAAGATCTGAACTCTTCAATGAAGAGTGAGCTCTTGGCTATGGAAACTAGAGATGCAAAGTTTTTGTTGTTGTTGTTGTTGTTTTCTTTTTTTGTTTTTTGGTTTTTTTCAAGTAAGAAAATAGGGAACAAGCTGGGTGGTGGTGGTGCACACCTTTAATCCCAGGACTCGGGAGGCAGAGGCAGGCGGATCTCTGTGAGTTTGAGGCCAGCCTGATCTACAGAGCAAGGTCCAGGACAGCCAGAGCTACACAGAGAAAACCCTTTCTTGAAAAACAAAAAAAAAAAAAAAAGCAAAAAGAAAAGAAAGAAAGAACAAAGAAAAGAAAATGGGAATAAACAGAGGAAAGCTTGTGGGCATTCTCAAAGGCCCACTCAAAGTGTGGCATCTGTGGGTAAACCACAAGGAGCCGGTAGAGATTGTTTGTGTCAGAGGTGGCCCATGAAAAGGGCTCTTTGGAGACAAGCAATCTGAATAATTGGAGGGAGGGGGAAGGAAGCTACCAGAGGTGTGCTGATGTGAGGCAGCAGGAGGCCAGAAGAGATGGGCCCACCACGATTGCAAAAGCAGAAATGGCTGAGCTCCTTGCATAACTTTAGAATGTTGAGAGCCCGGAACATGCTGCACTTACCCTACAGTGCTCAGGAACTCACAGAGCCCTAGGCAAAACCAACACTCAGGTCAGGGAATAGGTCCCTGCCAATGAACACAAGTCCCAAGACTTGCCTTGATCTCGTTTTCTGTCCCTAGGATTGGAGCCACAAGAGATGCAGATATTAGAGAACCAGTTGCTGTATTCCCCCAGGGTAAACAGGCAAGGGCAGCTTCTAGAGGCTGAAGGGGAAAGGTGAAGTTCTAGGAGTTAGGCAAAGGGACAGTAGCTGGCTGAGTCAATTAGCTAGACAATTATAAGAAATGTTTGCAAAGCAGTTTTGAAACAAAAGTAACCTAAAGGTCCCCAGTGTGACACAGGGTACAATTCACTTAAAAAAAAGAAATGTAGAGCCAATTGTGTTCTATTACTATTCAGGGCCTTGTCCTCTTTAGGACTCATGTGTATGTGGCAGGCTGATCTGGCAATGAATTGTGGCTGAACCTGCCATGACTGGTAATGAGTAGCAGGTGGCATTGTTCAGAGCCAAGAGGGTGAAACCCTCCTCAGATTCTGCTCTGTCCCATGACTCAGGACAAAAACATGTACTCAGAGAATAAAGACATCTTGACATTCAAGCTCTCAGTAACTGTGTGACCTTGGACAAGTCACCTCACACCCCTACACCTTGACCTCTACTATCTCATCAACATGGAATGAATTATTCTACAGTGGAATGACCTGGAACTGATACACTCCTAAGTTTACTTCCTGTGCTTTTCTTTCCTGAGTTCTGCCATGTGAAATAGAGCGATGACAAGGCTTGACTGAAGGGGCCAACCCCAAACATTGCCAAGTGGAGGTTTCCACAAAGAGGGCCTAAAGGGGTTCAAGCTACCCTAATCTAGTTAGGAAGTCCTGTAGTGCCATGTTGCCACTCCCATGCCACAGCCTCTTCCTCTCTTGTCATGACCACACATATCCTCTGCACCCCATGGGACATGCTAAGTTGTGCACAACATCATGCCCAGTGCTGACAGCACAAAAGAAAATGACTGCAGGTCTCTATTCCCTTGGATATGTGTGTCGCCCTCATGTAGCCTGAGAACTTGAACACACAGATCACTTTGGAGAAGGTATCCAAACATATCAAGTATCATTAAGACCCCTGAAGCCACTACCTTTGACAAAGAGAGCAAAGTCCTATTTTTCTGACATCATCCCAAAGGCCATGCTTTGCCTGGACTTGGAGATAGAGGTGACTCTGGCCTAGGAGGTACTGAACATCAACTCTCTGCTTCCCAATGGACTGGTCCTGTCCTAGCTACACACATAAACACACACGCATGCCTGAAGCAGGAGACATAGCCTCAGCTACTCTGTGATTCTCCATGGCTTCCCTATACCTTTTCCCTAGCAGCAGCCTTGGCCTTGACATTTCCACTTCTATATTCTAGAGGGACCAATTGACCCCATAGCAGCACCCCCCCCACTAAACACACACAGAGAGAGAGAGAGAGAGAGAGAGAGAGAGAGAGAGAGAGAGAGAGAGAGAGAGAGAGAGAGAGAGGGAGAGAGAGAGAGAGGGAGATTCCTAGGAGTCTCGAATGTTGCCAGAACAGCTGATTCACTCATGCTTGTCTTGACAATCTATAAGGACCAACTGTTCCCCTCCCCCAATCTAGACTGTTCCCCAGTGTGCCTCTCAGCTCAGCCTTGTCCCACACTCTCCCATTAGTGTCCCCCTCACTGTGTCAATTCTCCTAATGTTCTGTTATGCTCAGGCATCTTCCCAGGTCTCTTCATTGTTACTAAGTACTGCTTCATTTACATCCACCCTACTTCCATCATGAGACTAGCGATTCCTTGAGAGAAGACGCCCTTCCTTTGATTATCTGTCACTGTTCCAAGTCTACTGTGACCTGTCAGTCACCAAGTGTGCACATATGTGACACACCCACAGATACACATTTGTAAGCCATTCACACACAGATCGGCATGTTCTCACACCCCTGTGCTCACATACACACCATGTCAACATCTTTCAACACCTGAAGAGGCAGCTGCTTCTGTGAACTTCTTAAGCCCTCAAATGACAACCTCTATGTCCACACTCTCCCTGTCCAACCCCAGGCCAGCAGGGCTGCCTCTCTGCCAGCTGCCCTGTACTCCTTGTCATTTTCCTATTTCTGTCTCACCATGTCAGAAGGCAGGACAGTGCCTGACATCCCCCGTATGACTGAGGAAAACTGAGGTCCATGACGAAACAAAGGTCCACAGCTAACAGGAAACCAACCTTCTCCTGACACTGGCACCAACACACTCAACACTCCCCTCTCTTCCAGACCACCAGACTTCAGGGCTCTGGTGTAGGGACAGACCGGAAGCAACTGTATCTTGTCTTGAGCCTGAAGGAGATCATCTTATGCAATGCCCCCTTCTTGTCTTTGACTAAGGCTTAAACTCCTAGAGAGCTCTCTACTCTACACTATGCTGCATCTAAGCCACTGACCCTCAGTTGTCACAAGCCAGTCTCATGCTCCTCTTGTATGTGGGGGACATGGAGGAAGGACTTGGTGGTCATTTGGTAGTAGCAATGGCTGGCTGGGATTTGTGTAATACCTGTGTGTTCTCCATGATCTATGTCCTATGAGATAACAGATGGCCTGCCACCACTTGCCCCAGAAACCACTCAATGGCCACAAGTCCAGGATGGGGACACTGTGACAGTCACTACCTCAGGGACCTTCAGCGAGAAAGCTTACTTATTGCAAAACAGGATGAAAATAGCAAGCAGGAATGGTTAGGATTTGAAGCTAGACAGCGGTGAAGTGTTCCCCAGTACACAGACATCTGGATTCCAGGGTCAAAGAGGAGGAACACGCAGGGACCTGCTACACAATGGTTTCTAAGTCTTACTTATGGATCTGAACACCTGCAGGGCTCTCTGGGAGAGTGAGACAGGACCATTGTGGGGGTACAGGCATGAAAGCAACAGAGCTCTAAATCAAAAGCAGTAGTGACATTCAGGGACAAGGCCAGGAGGGACCCTGTACGCCTATAGGCAGAGGCTAAATCTCAGAGAAAGTCAGAGTACAAAGGGAAGAGACTCAAGAAGAAGGGAGGTAATATCTGAAGACCAGCCATACCTTCAAACTACCACCTCCCAGCACATACACATACAGGGCCCACTGCAAAACAGCTCAGCCCAACCCCCCATGACCTCCCACAGTGGTTCACCTGGCCTGGCCCCAGAATCCCCCAGGGCCTAGCCCCTGATCACATCACACTGTGGGCTTGTGTGGCAGACAGCTGTCTTTTGCCTCCATAGGGCCCCACCCACCTGGCAGAACTTGGTATCTCCTGGCAGGCACCCAGCTGGGAATGTCCTAGGCAGCACACAGTCAGGCACCCTGTCCAGGAACTACCTGAAATTTCTGTAGGCTGAAGGTAGGTCTCTTGGAGAAATGTGCCCCAGCCAGGCTGAACACCGGCCATTCAAAGCAAAAGAGGACACATTTATCATGGAGAACCCACAGATCACTCCCAAGTTCCAGTCAGCCATTGCTACTACCAAATATAGGAACTGGTGGGGGCTATATTGAACTCCTTCCTCTCTCCCTCCCTTCTCCATCCCTGCCCTCAGCTACAAGATGGAAGGAGGCACCATGCCCCCTGGCTGAACAATTAGAAATCCCCTCTCATTCTCCACCTCTCTTGGGTTTTCTTCTACAGAGGGCAGAGGCAACTCCTCACCACTATGGGCCTGCCCAGCCTCGTTCCTGCCCACATGGACCAAAGTCCCAGGTCCCAGTGGTCCCTCCATCCCAAAGCCTGTCAAGCCAGCAGGATCAGCCACTCAGCAAATACTTACTCTCCAGAAGTAATTGGGTGTGATGGAATGGGGGGGGGCTTTTCAGCTCCTGAGTGAAAGTCTCTGGGTGTCATTTAATGGCACAAAAAATAAAAGGCTCAGGCCTCCCGCCTACCACTGCCAGGACATCATTAATCTCCACAGAAAGGCATCAGCGCCTCTATCACAGCATCCAGCTCTGGCAAGCCAAACAAATTACAGACCTGAGCCGGGCTCTCCATAGGTGGTTATTAGGTTGAATTTGTGTGTGTGTGTGTGTGTGTGTGTGTGTGTGTGTGTGTGTGTGTGTTTTCTTCAGAGCCACCATCCCCTGCTCTCCCAAACAGGAGAGCAGAGCAAGGCCAAGGCCAGGGAAGAGGCTGGACACCTTGGTCTGCTATAAGTCACTTGCCTTGGGGCTCAGACAGCTAAGACCCAGGTGCCTAGGTCCCTGTATGGACTGCCTTGGGCACGAGGCCAAAGCCAGTAGCTAGGTACCTGGTCTTCTGGTCTCCACCTCATCTCTGCCTGCCTCCCTTAGCATCCCGACCCCATATTCCTAAGCTGAAAGGACCAAATGGAAAGTCAGATGAAAACTTTCACCTCAGCAGTTCCAGCCAGCACTGACCTATGCTGGCTGGAAATGTGGAAGTGGCCTTGCTGAAGGGTCTGTGAGCATCAGTCAGGAGCCAGCTACAAAGCTGTGCTACTGGACAAGGCCTCCCTGACCAAGACTGGTTTAGTTTTCTTCCAATGTTAATTAGGTAATATAAGCAACTCACTGAGGTCAGGAATGGAGCTATAGAGAGCAGCCACCACCACCTATGCCTAAGACAGGCCCAGGGAGGCCTGTGTCACATAAATGAGACAAGCAGAGATCCACCCAACTCAAAGTGGACACATTCTAGGAGTGGACCTGTCCATCTCATTCCCGAGGCCTGTCAATGCAGTGCACGCACACGACTGCCTCTTCCAAATTGCAAAAGCCAGTCCCATAGACTCAGGACCTGGAATGGAGAAGACCATGAACATCTACCACCAAGGCCATTTGAAACCTGCTAACCACACCATTCCCTGGGAGTGAAACTCAGACAAGTATTCCCTCTCCTGGATGCTGAAGAGAGGCTCCTTCATTTTTCACACCCCTGGTGCCTACGGTGAGGTTTGGCATAGTGTGGTTCCAATTCCTCCAGGCTTCTAGATAGCATTCCTCATGCTCCCCTGCCCCCTTCCACAACCAAGTTAACATCAGCACCTCAACCAACCTCTTCTCCATCAGCTCTTGGCAAGGCCGCCACAGCTGTGTTCTGTAGGATGAAAGGAGTGTGTCCCCAGGGTTGTGTGGAGACCAAACTGCACATGATCTATGTGGCCCTGATGCAGGAGCACCAGCCTCTGTGTTGCTCCCTCAGGGGATAAACTTCAGAGGCCACCTCCTCCTAGCCACCTCTGACAGGACACTCACCACCCTGCCCTGTCCCAAGAAGAATCCTGATGGCTACCAGGGTAGTGGTCCCGCCCTCTTCCTGCAACTCAGAGGCAAAGCATCGCCACACAGGAAGGGGCTTTCCTTCTAGCAGTGACCACAGAAGCCATAGCTCTCCATTTCTCCCCGAGGGTCTGACTCACCCCTCTTCCTTCTAGAGCTTACTCTGGGTCAGTTCCTCCTGCTCTCTGCGGCAGGAAACACGTGGGCTGTGTAAAGAGTCCCCACTGAGCCAAAGGAAGAGGCAGGAGGAGACCAGCCAGACCAGGTCCTGGCTTTGGGGAGCAGCTGCCCCAGTTGTTGAAAACCACAGGGTTGTTGGACCTGTAGCTTGAAGGAGCCTAAGTACCTCGGGACACTCTGAGCTCACACAAAGACAGCTGCTGAATTGGGGATTGGCCAGCTCTGCTCGAGGGAAGCCAGACCTCTCTCGGGACATAGGGGATTTCTTTCGGCCAGTTTGCTCTGATCTCGTGATGGGTTTCAATTCCCTCATTGCCACCCAGGCTCCTTCCTGTCACACTCGGTGAGGAAAGGAGAAAGGACCTTGTTCCTTCATACCTGCCACACACTACTTCACCCAAGATCCTGTCTTGGACACACACACAGGTGAAGGCATGCATACACATGCATTACAGAGGACACACCTGCTTATGCTTTCCAAGGGTCAAATCACCAAAATTTCTTTCCAGCCAGCCTAGACCCCTGGGGCACAGGGATTCTAGGCAGGCACAATGCACACAAAAGGAGAGTGAAACAAATCAGCACCTACCCACAGGCCAAGCCATCAGCATCGCAGCCGCCTTGCCAAGACAGTCCTGTAAACTCTAAACTCTGTAACCCTTGGAGACAGAGTCCAACATGCAGTTACTGACGGGTTGAAGGGATCTTGAAAGGCCTTGCATCCCCATCCTGGTACCCCATCCTGCGCCACCCTTCATCCCATCTGTGAATCGGAATAATCACAGTCCAGCACATTAGAAGTGATATGAAGTAATGTACATAGTACTCCTGTGATAACGGCTGGCTCTAGGAGATGCCACAGAGGTGTGCTGTTCTTCTTCTTGTTTCCGTTATCATCACCATAGCTTTTGTGAGCTAGTGTTAAAAAAAAGTTGCCCACTCCTCGAGAAGATCACCTAGTAGGGCAAGGAGGTAAGTTGAAAAAGAAAAACTGGAGTGGCTTCATCTCATCCTCATTATAGAAGCATGGATATAACTGGGGGCCACCAGGGGCCTGCAACCCTAAGGGGAGGCTCCACAGAGACTCCCAGGCCTCCAGCGTTATGTCGGTCCTCTTCCACCGGGTCCCATTGATGACTGGTCTCCCACAAACCATGGCATATTGGCTGCTGCCTCTCTGTGCTATGGGCAAGACCTTCCTCGATTGTTTTCCCACCCAAGGAAGATTGTTAGCCACCCCTAAAAGAATAAAATACTGTAGGACACATGTGAAGAACAGTTATCCACATAGGAATAGGAAAAAACCAATAGTAAAAGCATACTCCATGAAGAAGGTGGGAAAGGTATATAGCAAATTATTTGTTATCTGAAATATAAATCCACCAATGCTTCCTGAATTTTCCTGGCGACCCTCTTCTACCCAGGGTGCTTGAAGCTCAAGATTTGGGAAAGGAACATGGGAACATCCCTCCAACCACTTCCTTCAACTTTCTCCAGTGTATAAAGTTAGATATACTTGTTTCCCTGTCACAAGACCCGTTTCCTCTCATCACAGAAATTACATGTTGGATTGTCTCCCCCTGAAAAGAGACAACCCCCCACCGCCCCCAGGCTTAGGCACTGACTCGGATTCCCCAGCACCAGACAGGAGAAATATGTGCTCTATTTGATCCCCATGGGGATCTAAGTGAAACCCTTCTCCCTTCACCTCAAGGAGAAATTGTATTTCATGGGGGCGCTTGAGGTTCTGTGGGGGTAGAAATTGTAAGAGCAGCAGCAGGTTCCCGCCAATCTCGGCTCCAGTGGCCAGGGTAAGCAGGTGTGATGGGAAAAAGTATCCAAGCCTCTGTCATGTCAGAAGCTTGAAGATCTTCAAGAAGAGAGGATTGGAAGAGTCAACACTCGTCTGATCACACTTTCAACGTGGGGTGAGAAGGCAGCGACATACACTGAATAAAAGGCCCTGGGGAAAGAAGCCTAAGGTGGCCTTAACTCACTGAGCCATGTCACCATCATCCTCTAGCAAGCAGGTATCTAACTTTGTCATGTGTTAGGGGCTCTATAAGCATCCAGGCCCTCCTAAAGCTAGGGCACAGAAGATTCTCCATGCAGCATGTGCTGCCTAGCCCAATGACCAAGGGTAACTCTATCCACGCAGAGCTGATCTCCCCATGTCAGCTCATCTCAAGCCAGTGGTTATCTCTTACTATTTCTCTGTGGTCTGTCTGTCTTTTTAGGTGCTTGGAAACTGGACACATTTCTGCAGCAACACGGTCTGAAAAATCACGAGACAAGCACCCAGTATATGACGGAATTTGATGGGGACTATTCACTAACGGGTAGAAGTAACGACGAAGAAGAGGAGCCATAGACAAATCTGGTTAAAGATAACTATTCACTGAGGTGCAAACTTTACCTTCCAGGTGGTGTGTGCCCGTTTTTTAATTTAGCATCTTCCAAACTAAAAAAAAAAAAAAAAAGTGATTCACAGCTTAGCAATTTGCTTTCTAACCTGCATTCCTTTGAAAATCAACAAGGACAAAGGGGATGCCTCCATCAATCAAGAGCTTGCCTTACAAGCATTAGGAACTGAGCTAGGATATATCTAGGACCCATGTAAAAAGCCCATTGATGGGAAAATGAGAATCAGAGGCAAGCAGATCCCCAAAGCTCAGTGACCTAGGCTACTTGGCTGGGATCTGGACCAATAAAAGACTGTCCTAGCCAGGCAGTGGTGATGCACTCCTTTAATCCCAGCAGAGGTAGGCAGATCTCTGAGTTCAAGGCCAGGCTGGTCTAAAGTTAGTTCCAGGAGAGCCAGGGCTACACAAACAAAACAAAAACCCTGTCTTAGAAAATTAGAGAAAGACTCCGTCTTAAACAAAATGTTAAATTCCCTGAGGAACAACAATGTTTAAGGTTTTCCTCTGATCTCACATTTATGAACAAACCATTGTGTGTGTGCAAACACATCCACGTGAACATGCACATACAGAGGAAGGAGGAAGAAGAAAAAGAAGAAAAGAGGAAGAGGAGAAAAATAAAAGCAACAAGGAGGAATAGACCAGTGTTTAGCCCTAGATTTGAGGATTTCTTACAAAAAGTAGGTGCATCAGGCTGGGGAGCTGGATGGACAAGGCAGGAGACAGTCCCAAGGCCTGAGTTGCCAAATCATTCATCCTCCCTAAAGCCCCACCTCCCCAGCTATAGCAGTGAGGAATGAAGGAATGGTAGTAGAAATTGGGTTTTTGATCATGGACCTTTCCAGCTCCAACAAGCCAACAACCTTCACTCAGTGAATTCAGCTGGTACCTGTTCCATGCTAGACCCAGGGCAGACGGACAGAGGTGCCACTCTAGTGAACTTTAACAGCCTGGGATGGGGGAGTTAATCATCAGATAGTCACAATCAAATCATAACAAACTACGACACATTTCTGAGGCTATAAAGGGGGCTTGGTTTCGTGCAGTAAGTGAAAGAAGTGGCATTTGAAGTTGGGGCTGGAATGTGGGGTAGAAATGAATTCAGTGGCTAGAGATAGAGGCAGAGAGTTTCTTAGAGCTTCACCAAGCAGCTGGCTGGAACATATGTGGCATGTTCCAAAAGATGAAAGGTCAATAAAGTATGGAATGAGGCAAGAAAGATGTTGGCCTTTGCCAGGCCAGCTCTTATAATCATGTTATAGCTTTTCTTATACAAAAATAAGAAACTATGAAATGATAGATTGGAGAACAACCAGTATCATAATCAGACATGTGCTTTTAAGACTCTATGAGGAGCCTCCTTGTGCCTGGGAAAAGGGTTTTCATCATCTAAGGTCCTTGGATTTCCTTGTATGCTTCTTGGCTTTGCTGCCCAAGAAACCCCTGAAAACGAATCTCGGCTACTCTCTTGTACAGCATGAGCCATAGCCCCTCAGCTGCTTTACCCCCTCCCTAGACCTCCCTACTCCCCTCAAGACCCTCTAGATCAGTTTCCCTCCAAGATTTAATAAGACTGGGAGACCATCGCTGAGGCACAGCAGCCCTGGTGATTCCTGTACAGCGTGCTTTAGGATCCCCAGATGAAAGGGGCAGGATGATGCTTACTACCTTCTTAGAGGAGGGTCCCATGATGGCTACAAGGTAGAGGGGCCCCAGCTGACCCTACACCCTGTTGAACACACTCTTAACGCACTAGTTAATTTTCTTGATTGGATCTAAGGAATGCAATGAGATGGGGTGGTGAGTCTGTGATGTGGGAGTGTTGGATGCTGCCCCTTCCATTGCTGGGCTCAGCTCCCTGCCCGAAAGAATAGGAACAAATGCTTATGTTCTAGCGGCACATCTGAGCCAGCCCAGGACAAAAGGAACCTCTGGCTCCCTCTACCCTACCAGGCAAGCCTGTGAACAGAGCTAAAATAAGAAACAGAAGGAAGTTTCGATTTGCAATGTCATGGAAGACAGCCACAAGAGGGACTTTTTGGGTTCCATGTTCCCTGGAACCTTCGCCCCATATCCCTCACCATGCCAGGTGCAGAGTGTAACTGGAAGGAAGCTCCAGGTGGTGCCCAGGCCTGGGATAAATAGAAGGTCAGCTTGCTAGAACAACCCCAAATTGAGACATCCTCCCTCTTCTGTTTTTAATTCCTTGTGGCTAGCGTGTTTATTTTGGGGTAAGGGAAAAAAAAAAGTCGGATGTTTATCCTTCGAGGAAATTATCAGCTTGCTTTCTGTCCCTTTTTTTTTTTTACCCCTCCTTTTTTTTTGCCCTAGAGTTTGAGGCTTTGGGTTCAACCCCATGAGGGACCTCCATTCTTCAGGTCCTAAAAAGTGAAAAAGAAAGCAGCTGGCCCAGGCCCTAGGCTAAAGCAACCCTTCCAGAACCACAGTGGAAAACCTGGGGTAGAAGGGAAGCCTGGAGTCCATAAAAGCAACCTGTGGGACCACCCACTCTCATTTCAGCTTTTTACCTGCAAAATTCTGTGGACCTCACAGCCCTTTTCATTAGCTCCTCCAGGAGAGAGAGAGAGAAAAAAAAAAAGAGTATGTGAATGGCCAGCAACTGTGTAAGGGGATGTAATGTGACCCTTTACACACTAAGGAGAACTGACATTTTTTTAAAAATCATCATTGTTGTAATCACCATTGTTAGACATCAGTTACTGAACACTCTCTGTATACCATGTACTACACCAAACGCTTTACATGTAGAGTTTAACTTACTGTGTTCACACCCTGATTCACAACCTGCTCAGGTTTTCCTGCCTGTTCTCTCATTTAGTTGCCACAACAGCCTAATGGTGCAGGGAGTAACATATTCATTTTATAGATGAGGAAACAGAGTCCCTACTCTCTGATTCATAAAAATCAATGGCAGACTATGACATCAAAGTCTCTCATCCCAGTAGTCTGGGGAATGGGGAGGGAGCACTAATTTTACTCTCTGGGCAATATAAAATAAAAACCAGATCTTTTAGTCACTCAAGAGCTAGACTGAACCAAAGGAGAAAGACTGCTAGTACCATAACAGTTTAAATTTTCAGCCATCTTGGACCTTTGTGGAGAAGGCTAGGGCCTAAGGGTATTTAAGGCAAAGAGGCTAACCAGCCAATGATGTTATTACCACTTCCTCCCTGTGGCGAAGGTCACTATTCCACTACTTCACCTTCAAGTAATTGAATCTCTCTTCTGTCTTCCCACACACTCCTGTGTAATAGCTACTCCTAGAAAATGTAGAAAGGTGGGAAAGGAGGGAGAGCTACCTAGGAGGATTCAAGAACAGCGGTAATGATAGTGGTGGAGGTGGGGCTGGTGTCTCTGGGTGTTAGGGCTAAGTAGCCTTGGAACAGAAAGGAAGTTCAGTTGTACACCCCCCACCCCAAGATCTAAACTCACACAGACTTCTGTCACCTTCACTGACAACCTAGTGACCTTGAGCAACTTAACTGTTTCAGACCTCTGTTTGAGGTGCAATAAAGGGTATAATGAAAAAGGCTGGGGGTAGATGACTTCCTTCTAGGATGGGTTACAACCGTTAAATGAGAGAGCAGAGCTGGCACGCAGTGCTGTTCAACAAATACACACTTTCCTCTTCTTCCCTGTCTCCACTTCAGCTGTCGTCACCTTGTCTGTCCCCCCCCCACCCACACACACACAGCTGAAACAAGCAGAGGCTCAGGCTGAGGAGCCACCTCAATGGATGAGTGTCCTTTCTACCAGACCCATAAGAGCCCCAGCAGCCCAGGGAGAGGACCAACTAGCTAGGGTGCCTTGAGCCCCAGCCCAGAATCCCCCTCCCAAACTGAGCAAAACAGTGGGAGTCTTGGATCAGGAAAGATACCCAGTTCCTTAGCAACTAGCAAGCATTTGCCTGCAAAGACAAAGACCCTTCGCTCAGCGTACAACCCCCAGCCTCTCCAGGTGTCTGATCTACTTTACAGGAATGGAGGGCAGAGCCTCCCACATCTAGGGCCCAGGGCCGTACCTCACTATCTTAGGCAGCCTAATAGTATCGAGATGATTCCAGAACACACTTCTTTCCTTGTGGTACTCAACTTGTGCCTCTGCCCCAAGTAACTGCTAAGAGACACATGAGACAAGTATGTGTACACACACACTCATGCACACATACATGCGCACACACAGAGATGTACCCTCATGCCACATCTCCCCTTCTGAGGCCAGCAAAGAATGAGGAATAAAAGAAAATAGAAAAAGGCACAGCCGTATGTTCTGTTGTTTAAAAAAAAAAAGCTGTTGATGGGCAGTCCATCTCTGCCATTCACTGCTCTGTTTGCCTGGGCAAATCAGCCACCATCTCTTGGCCTCGGTTTCTTCATCTGTCAAATACTTTGCTTTATAAGGTCCCCTCCACCTCCATGTTCTACAATTCTGTATGGTTATTTTGGAACGCAGTAAAGAGAGCACTACACAGGTAAATATGAGCATTTTCATGATTAAGAATACCAAGTGCATTCAGCTACAAAAGCTGGGAAATCCTAGTAAGGGTGCTCAGGTTACAGATGAGTTTACAGACATAGGGAACAGATGACCGTGGGATCTTCCACAGTCAACATCTATTTCAGAATCAAGTCAGACAACACTCAAGCAGAGGGACCCTCATATTCACTTCAGGGACCCAAAGCAACAGACTAGAATCCTAAATCAGGAGCAATGGGTTAAAAGGAAAGACACAGGACCTGCCAGAAAGGGACCCAGCTGCCCTGGGTTCCCACTCTCACATCCAGTCTCATGATGAAAGCAAGTAAGCATACTTCCTGTATGGCCTGAGTTGCAGCCTACAAGACTGCATGCTCTCTGCTTCTCAAGATCCCCTCCCACCCAAAGAAATAGAGACAGTCTTGCATGCACATTCAAACCCATGACTTATGGGCGGCTAAGTCATGGCCCCAGCCCAGGTGCATGATTGTGAAACCTATCAGAGTTGAGCCTCAGAAAAGAGCAGTCAGAATACAGGCTCACAAGAGGAAAGGGCCATGCATGCTGGGAAGGGATGCTGTAGTCTGTAGGGACCAGAAAGGAGACTTGAGAAGAGAGGTGGAGATCAAGGCACCTATATGCACCAATAGTGACCCATCCCTGGCTGGTACTACACAGGCTTACCTGAGCACAGCTACAATTTGTCAACGTGCCCTCAAGCCCTGATCCACACATAAATATCTACAGCAGCAGTTCTCAACCTCCTTAATGCTTTGACTCTTTAATACAGTTCCTTATGTTGTGGTGACACCCCCCCCCACCATAAAACTATTTTCATAACTGTGATTTTGCTACTGTTAGGAATCCTAATGTAAACTATCAGATGAGAGGGATATCTGATATGCGACCCCTTGTGAAGCAACCCACATGTTGAGAACCACTGATCTACAACCTAAGTTTTGCCCATGAGGACACTGGCCACAGCTGTCAGGAACTCAAGTGTCTTCTGGCTTCTTGCCAGCCATGCCCTGCCTATCCATCCACACATACAGGCACAAGCATCCACATTCTCACACACACACACACACACACACACACACACACACACACACACACACCTACCTCTATCGTATGCAGCCTGCACATGCATACTGTCAACACAACAGCCCACACAAAAATCACACGGTGTACGCACTCGATAGACACTGAGGGGTATTGACTCTACCAACCTCTTTCTAGACATTTTAGGCAAGTTACACTTGTGATTACATTGTTGAACCTCACTCAGCATACTCTCACTCATACTCTGATCACACACCAGCCTACCACTAACGCAGAAAAGCACCTCTGTTTGTATGAGACCAAGGACCAGACTTGACCTAGCCACAAATCTCACTTTGCAATCACCTACCACTGCAAGTGGAGTTTTGATGACTGCAGTGGAGGTTTCTTATGTGTGACTAGGGAACGAAGGGGAGGGGGGGTGGTGCTAGCAGAATAGAACCAGACCTTCCCTTAAAGTTCATGAGGAAGGCATCCAGACACATGCCCATCCTTCTAGCAGCCCTGCCTCTGGCCCCTTGCCTGTGTACTGCCCAGCCAGGGAAAGGGGAAGCCAAAATTGGCCAGACTGAGTTACTAAATTGGACCTTGGCAGCAAAGGGGAAACACGTCAGTTCCCTGGGGAAGTGGCCTAGCCCAGGGCGGCCACAGGCCCCTCGGCTTCTACTCCGATGGAACAAAAGTTGCTCAAATAGATCTGATGCTTTGTTTTCGAGCCTAAAATACCCTGTGGTGGCAGCCGGAAGTGTGACCACGGGAGGGAAGTAGGGCAATGAGGAAAAATTTGTTTGAGTTTCCATCATGACCACTTTTTCTTTCATTTGGGGTCTAGAAGAAGTTTCACCTTCTCCCCCACCTCAAAACACACACACACACACACACACACACACACACACACACACACAGTACAGTTTGTGCAAGAGGGAAATGTGATCCTAAGATGTAGGGCTGGGGCACCCAAAGCCAGCATCTCCAGTGACCTGCTGCTCCACTCTACCACCCCCCAGCCTAAGAAAATGACCCTGTCCTCACAACACTGTCAGAATTTTTTCTCTGGTCATCTAGTGGGAGAGCAAGAAGCTAATCCAGAGGAAGAGGCGTTGATTCCTAGGGCAGGGACCAAGTGGCAATTAGTTTCAGGGTCTGACTGTCCCTAATGTATCTCTAAATGTGTGGGGTGTGTACAGGTGTGTACGTGAATGCGTACAAATGCACTGCAGCAGGAGCATGGAGCCAGAGGACAACTTTCAGTGTCAAGTTCACTGGAATCAAACTCAGGCTGTTGACTTAAACAGCATCCCCACCTGACCAGCCATCTCACTAGCCCCTGAGGAGATTTAAACAAAACAGAGCAAAATCCTGTCCTCCCTGGGATGTTTCAGGGCATCTAGTGAGCCAGGACATAACTGGACTAAAACCCTCACCGTCTATTAGAATTCAGTACTTTGATAGGTGAGCCAGCAGACCAAGCCATACCTCCACAGGCAAGGCTGGAGAGGAGCTGCCAAGGTAGGCCTCCCCACTCTTCACCTGGCTCTTCTTACCACCAAGTCTCTTATATTTGTTTACTCTCTGTGCCCACCCTGAAGCCACATGGGTGGGACCCACGTATTTTTCCCATGGCAAAGACCTGTTTCTCCTTTCACCAGTGCCTTATCCCAGTGTGTGGCCATGCAGTGGATACATACTAAATGACCCACAAATGCTGGGGGTAAGGTGGGAGTGGAGGGACAAGAGGTCACTGAACAGTTCTATTACCCGCTGAAGATTTATTAATCCCAAAGAGACAAAAGCCCTCTAGACACCAGATGTTCCTACTAGGTGGGCTGGGATGGTGTTGGGGTCAGGAAGACATAGGGGTGGGATGGGACTCTACACAAAATCAGAAGTTACTTTTCTGCCCTCCTGGAGCATCTGTTGAAGGGACACATCTCTCAAAGGATTGCACAAATTTGGGAGGGGGGTAAGAAAGTGTGTAGGCAAGGGATCCCTACAACATTCCCGCCAAGAAGGAGGGTGACTAAGGTGCAAAGCTGTGAATATCCACCCCCTATCCTGCAGAGGGTGATATCCCGTAGAACAGAAGCTGGCTGTATGTCCTGGTGGTGAGCTCCCAGTGTAGGGGCAGGAGTGGGGGGTGTGATCCCTGAGACCGCCCAAAGTCTGCGGATCTTGCCCCTGGGACCCCGAGCATCGTAGTTTGAACAAATTACAGCCCACAGCTGGGGACCTATGAACTCGGGCTGCAGTTCAGAGGCAGCTCCCGGCTTCAGTCCCTGGGTGAGATTTACCAGCTTTTAACAACAGCAGGATAATCATGCTAATGAAAAACTCCCTCCGGGCTTGGGGCAGCCAGACTGTGATGAAGAAACCGGGAGGCATTTCAGAGTCGCCGGATGAGTCATTCTGAATGTGCCGGGAGTCCGCCTGCCTCTGGGCCCCCGAACGACTTCTGCGTCCTTTCCCTCTGTGCTTACAGAGATAGCAGCACGCGCAGGGGGCTGCAAGGTCCACCACTGGAACATCCCAGGTCTTGCTCTGGGAAATTAGGCACAGCCTGAGCTGGATCTCCTGAGACTGAGCCACCAGCAAACCCAGTTACTCTGCCACCACATGTAGCAAGGCCTGTATAGGTCTTCAAGTTCTCCCATCCTCCACCTGACCTTGGCTTTTCCCTCCAACTCCTGCCAGGCTGCCAGGTTTTGAAAGGGGCAATTCTCTGATGTGTCCCGAACTCCCCAGAAGATCCCATCTGCCCTTAACTCCAACCCTCGTTCCTAAAGACTTTCTGCCAGCGCCTCAGTTTCCCTGGGTAGCATAGCTTAAGGTTCCCTATACCCCACCCTGCCCCCGGGTGGTTGGAGCATTAATTACAGTTTGTTCCTGGCTTTGAAGATGAAAATGCCAAGGATCATTACCTCTCAATTAACGGGGTTATTACCTGTTGAGATTGTCTCGGATGACTCCTACCCCACCCCTGCCCCCAACCTGGGATCCATAAGTGGTTCCCTGTTGTACTGTTTCTGGGTCTGCCATTCTCATAACTCCTCCTTTCCTCGTTTCACACTGGTAATTAACCTCCCCTCTTCAAAATCAGGACTGGAGGAGTATCCAGCATACTCCATCTTGGACAAGGATTTATGGAACCCTGAAGAGGTAGGTGGTGTGGGTAGCAGGATGAATAGCGTTACAGAGAGCTGTGAGCTCTCGCTTGTAATCACAGAACTCAGTAGGCTGAGGCAGGAAGATTAAGAGTTTCAAGCCAAACTTGGGCTACACATCGAGACCCTGCCTCAAGTCCTCTACTCCCAGAGATTTATTTCAGCCAGCCGGACAAAGGCAGGAAGCCCAGCCTGGCTGCTCAGAGAGCAGGGCACTCATCTCACCAAGAGCTGGAGTTCTGAGCTCCAGTCACTAACTGCTTCCCTGAATCCAGCTTGACTGGATGCATACAGCAGCAAAAAAAAAAAAAAAAAAAAAAAGCCAAAGACGTCCTTCTCAGTCCCTCTCTGGGGTGAGACCAAGAGGCTGAGATAAGGGCTCAGAGCCTGCAACTCTCCTAAAACGTAGAATTTTCTTAAGAGGGTGAAGGAAAAGAATCAGCACCTGCCTTATGAATAAAGCCTGCTCCAAAAAAAAGGAGCTGTGCAGCAAACCACTGAGAAAAGAACTTACCTATGGCCCCTCCCACTTTCTTTTCTAACTCCTCATTCTTCTCCCCAACTGCCCCTCACCCACCACTGACATACCTTTTCTGCTTCATTTCGAATCATGAAGTTCCTCTTTCCAAAAATCACAATCCCCTGAGAGTCCTTTCAGCAGAGACACAGTCCCTCCTAACGGAGAAGGGGTTACCCCAAAGTGGGTCCCAGGGGAGTCACAGACCCTTAGGGCACATGACTCCATTTACCTTGTAGGAGCCCCTGAGCTAAGACAGCAAAGTTCCCATTGCAAGCCCTCATACCCCAACACACACACACACACACACACACACACACACACACACACACACACACACACACACACACAGAGTCCCTTCTTCTAGAACCTCTGACTGTAACTAAGAGCTTCAACACACTCTTCCCAAACCTGCCTTCAGTAGAAACCTAGAGAGCTGAAAGGGGGCCTTGGGTCATTCATTCTCCTCCCCTCTCCCCTTACCTCCATCACTAGAAACTCATTTAGAAACCCATGAACTGACAAAACTTGGAACTAAAATTAACAGAAAAGTGTTTTCCAACTCTCCTGAAGCCCATGAATAAGACTGATCACAGCCAAAGTCACATACAGGTAGTTTCACTGAGAAAACCAGAACTCTTGATCCCCAGGCCAGGGCTAGTGTGTGATATTTACCCACAATGTACACTTTTCTCACTTCTGACTTTTCCTGCTTCCCTCCCCTCCCTGCCCCAACTTAGTCCTGAATGCCCGTCCTCTGGATTACCCATGGCAACTAATTGGTTCTATGGACTCAGGCCTTGGGAGAGATCTCTAAGATAAACAAACCACCTTGGGAATTTAGAGGCTACTCCTACGCTCCCAGCAAGTGATACTCTGTAACCAAAACATTTTTTCTCTAGTTATCAGACACCCTGAAATTACCTAAAGGAGTGATCCCGAATATCCTGTTTCTACATGATTAGAATAAGTTTATTTGGATTTAGACCAATAGATTTTAAAAGGAAAGTGTGTCCGTCTGGCTGGGGAAAGTGCTCAGTTGATAAAGTACTTGCCAGGCAACCAGGAGGATCTGAGTTCAGATCCCTAGGGCCTATATAAAAAACTGGGCATGTCCAAATATGTACCTGTAACCCCAGCTGCAGAGAAAGGGATGGATGCAGAGACAGGCAGATCCCTGAAGCCCATTGGCCGGCCGGCCAGCCTAGCCAAGTCAATGAACTTGAGAGGAGCTGGAGATGCAAGGACTGGGGAGAGGTTCGGCAATGCTTGCTGCTGTAGCACGTACCCACGTTTCCTTCCTAGTGTCCACATGGCTTAGAATCATTGTAGCTCCAATTCCAGGGGACATGACAGTCTCTTCTGATCCCAAGGATACTTGCAGGTGCATGGCGCATAGAAACTTACACAGGTGCGAGAGACAGAGAGAAATATTTTTAAAATAAAGATAGGGAGCAATTAAGGATACTCATCAACCCCCCCCCACACACACACACACAGGTGCACACACACAAGCACATGTGCATACACCAAATACACACAGAATTTAAAAATACATAAAAGTGAAGTATGTGGATGCCCTTGGAGAGGATCCTGTGGCCACCAAAACAGCTTTAGAAAGTAGAACTTCAACTAGAGTAACAGTCACTCTTAATGCCTAATAAATAGGTCCTAGCAGAACTTCTGAGAAGCGTAAGTGCTATGCTTCTTTATTGGCCTCTGGGCTCCTCCTTTACCTCCAGCGTCCTTTGGACGCTGAGATACCACAGTCAAGCCTCCTTTCTCTTCATTGCTTTTTCCTCTTCGGGTTCAGCAAGAGACCTTGCACTCAAAATATAAAGATGGAGGAGCTGAAGAGATGCCTCGGTGGGTGGTTGAGTGCTTACTGTTCTTTCAGAGGACCTAGTTCTGTGACCAGCAACCATGTGGTAGCTCATAATTGCCCATAGCTCCATCCTTCCTCCTACCCACACCAAACATTTCATTCCTTCCCTCTGTTACAGTCACAAAAGGGACAACAGCTGGAGTCAAAGCATTGTTTTTGGAGTTACATGAGATGAGTTCAAATAGATCAGCCACTTTGAGGCCAGTTAACCTCCAGCAAGGTACTAAGACTCTCCCAAGCATTTAGATCTTCTGTTAAATAGTAATAAATGGGGAAGACAGTCCTAAAATCTTCCTCACTGGGCAGTTGTAGAGAAAATGAGAGATGGAGAAATGGTTATTGAATAAGAAGAGCACTTACTACTTTCACAGAGGACTCAGGTTCCCTCCCTCCAGATCCCACACTACCAACCATCTGGAACTCTAGCTCCAGGAAATCTGATGCCCTCTTCTGACCTCCATGGGCACCAGACACATGCGCAATACAGGCTTAAACCACTTAAATACATAAAAAATATAGATATTAAAAAAGACAAAAGAATGGGGCTGGAGAGGTGGCTCAGAGGTTAAGAGCACTGGCTGTTCTTCCCAAGGTCCTGAGTTCAATTCCCAGCAACCACATGGTGGCTCACAGCCATCTACATTGAGATCTGCCCGGGCATATATATGTAGAGCAAATACTGTATACATAATAAATAAATAAAAAAAGACAAAGAAAACAGAATATATATATGTGTATATATTGTGCATTTATACATGTATGTATGTATGTATGGCCCAGGCAAAGCAGGCATCAGCTATCAGCTGCCCAATCTTTGGAGGAAATAGTATGAACCAGAAGCACCAGCACTGGGCTCCCATGAAGCCCACTGACCCCACTGGGTACCAACACTTTCCTTCTTCAAGCTTCCAGGAAAATTGTACCTAACAGCTCCTCTAAGCTGGCTCCCATTACCAAAGAAATGGCAGTGACTTCTAGAGATTTCAGTGATGTGCAGTAGGAGTCCAGTGACCTTCCTGAGTGGCACACAGAAGTGGAGATCATCTGAAGACCCTCAAGACACTGGCATTCAGGAACAATGCCACCAGGACAGGTCCTCTACACAGATACTTGGTGTGATTTGAACAACCCCAAACTCCTATCTCTCATCATTGGGCCTGATGTCCTACAACCAGATTTCCATTCTAGCAGTGTTAGTGAGTGCCTCCGTGTTCCAGATGACATCCTGAGTATTGTGTTAATACCTTCAGGTTATACTAGTAACCCTTGTTACACATTTTTTTTCTCCAAATTGCTGGGTAGAGGAGCCAGTTGTGAATGCACACATCAATAGTCACAGCACTTGCGAGGCAGAGGCAAGAGTTAAAGGTCATTCTCAGCTGAGTTCAAAGGTAATCAAGACCCCTTGTCCTCAAAAAAAAGAGTAGGGAGGTGGCTCAGACAGAAAACTGTGAACTTCGCAAGTCTGAGGCCCCGAGTTCAGATCTCCAGCATCCATGTACAAATGCAGCATGCTGGCATACAGCCCTAATGCTCCCTCTGAGACAGGATCCATGGGGCTCACTGGGAGCTAGTCTTGCCCAATGAGTGAGATACAGGTTTAATAAGACTCTACCTCAAAAAGAACAAGGTGGCTGGGCGTGGTGGTGCGCACCTTTAATCGGAGGCAGAGGCAGGCAGATCTCTGTGAGTTTGAGAACAGCCTGGTCTCAAGAGTGAGTCTAGGACAGCCAGGGCTGTTACACAGAGAAACCCTGTCTCAAAAAACCAAAAATAAAAAGGTGGAGAGCAATTGAGGAACACACACACACATACACACATGCACATGAACACAGACACATACAAATAACACACACACCAAAAATGAAACTCAGGCCTTGACCAGGCTACATAATTATTCTTACCACTGAGCTACCTCCCATAACATAAGCATCTTCATTTAAAATGCAAATTCTTCTTGTGACTGGAACAATGGCTCAGCAGTTCAGAGAACTGGCTGATCTTTTGGAGGACCAGAGTTGATTCCCAGCATCCACAGGAAGGCTCACAACTCTCTGTAACTCCAGTCCAGGAGTGGGGGAGGGACACCTGATAGCTTCTTATGGCCTCTGCACACAAGCTCGCATACAAAGCACCCATACAGATAAAAACAAATAAACATAAATGCAAATGCCCTTTAAGATCGGTAAAGCACTAAATGGCTAACATCCTAGGTTGAATTAATTTTAATGAGGGAAAGGAGGAACTCTTGGAAGACAGAAGACTGGTTATGTTTAATAAAAGGGAAAGCTAAAGTTCAGATATGCCTGGAACAAAACACCAAGACAGAATTGTGCCTGTTTCTGCAGTGGATTCCCAGGACCACATATCCTTAGCCTTCCAAAACAAAGACACCCATTCCCCCTCCGTGGGAGACAGCAGCCTTGACTCTTTTACACAAGGGCGGCCTGCCTGCCTTTCACCAGCTCCAGGGGAGGACGCCCTGAACCAGTGCCTACTCGCTCTCCAACAACTTCAGGGCTTAGAGTTCAGGTAATTAGGCTCTTGGCAATCTCTCTGGAGCCCGCCAATGAACCTGAAACAAACACCTTCAGCTCCTCTCCAGGAGGGAGAAAAGGAACAAGGGGTGGGGTGGGGGCACAACGACAAAATGTGGAGGGAAAAACTTTTTTTCTGCACAGAATTCCACCCCTGACAAGCAGGGAACCATAAACACCACTGTAAGCACCCCATGCTACCCCAAATCCCTGGTTTTGTCTACTGAACCATAGCTTCCACCTACCATCATTATCTAGGATGACCGAGGGCATATGTTGGCACGACAACCTGAAGAGAAAGTAGTCATTAAGGGCCTATGCTTGTAGGCTCCTTTCATAGCAAAGAAAAGGCCCCAGAACCTTCCACCCTATCCTGGGAGCCACAGCCACTCCAGGGTGTTAAAGAATGATCCAGGAACCTTAGACCCTCACCACCAGCTGTTGAGATCTTAATTCATATCTTGGCTCCAGCAGAAAGGGGACCATTCCTTAAGCATCCCTAGATTGACACAGGTATCAGGCTCCCAAATAGTAATTTTCTTTTCTCTGTAATTAAACAGTATTTCTTTTACATGACAAGGTGGAAGGGATGGCTTCCCCATTTAGACACTTTTACTTGCTGACTGAATGGATCCCTGGGGCACACAAGGAGTGTGTCCATCATGCAGCAAGATGGGAGAGAAAATAATTTAATAGTAGTAATTGATGTTTATTGAGTGTTTGCTAGAGGTCTGGTGTAAGTGCTCTATGAAAATTCTCTTTCTTGAGGTCTGTACTGTTACCACAATCAATAAATAAGCTCAGTAGTTTCCCTTGTCACATTGAAGCTCCGACAAATATATTAATTAAGTGAATTGAAAGCGCCTATTCAATTAGAACTAGCAGGAAGGAGACTGACAAGCCTTTCCTGTCTGGTCTAGCAGGCAGCAAGGTCGTGGTGTAAGCCATCTACGTGCTCTCCCACTTAGAAGCTACAAGCAATCCTTGAAAGTGTTCCGTGCCATCCTCGGAGGAGCAATAGCTGACACTGGGACTGGAAAGCCTTCGAGAATCCCAAATGCAACCACCACAAGTCTCTATGGAAAAGGAACAGGGTCCCCAGCTCCTTCCATGGAGAGAGCCCAACAGGTGGAAAGTGGATGGTATCCTGGGTCCTTGCTAGCTGAGCTGGGCAGCGGAAGGCCTTCCACTTCCTTCCCACCACCCTCTCAGGCTGATCTCTGCCTCGCGCGGGGAGTCATGGGCACTGCAGTCAATCTTAGACCGGCCGCTCGGTCCAGGGCCAAGAACCTCGCGGCATGTCCAGGCAGAGGGCAGGAACCCACCAAGACACCCCGCCCCTCCCACCGCAGCCTGCCAGCCTCCCCTCGCACGCGCAGCAGGAAGCGCTGCAGAGGCGTGCCCAAAGCTTGCGAGTATCCCGAGCACCCCTCTCGGCTCCAATTGCCTGGCTCTCCCGCCAGAGGCCAGAGCTCCAGGCTAATTTTTCACGCCCCCCCCGCGACCGCCTCCCTAGGTGACGCTACAGTCTGTGCGGTTCCTTTAAAGGCTGCGGGTTCCGTTCGTCTTCCCTTTTCCACTGGTTGCCAAAATATGCAAATCCGGGGACCGGAATCTGCAGCCAAATAGAGCAGGAGAAGGGGCGCGGCCGTCGCGTCACCGGATCCGCTCCTTGTATGGCTCTTCCCGGCTTGGCCCGCTGCCCCACGACCCTCCCTGCAGCCGCGGAGGCCCCTCCCGCACCCAGCCAGGCTCACACCGCCGCCCACGCCCCTGACCGGCTGCTCCCCCCTCCAGGGATGGAGCCGGGGGCGGGAAGCGCTGTATGCCCTGATTCCGGCCGAAGCCCGGGACGGCTGGAGCGCGCAGTCTCCCCGCGCCGCGAGGGCGGAGGAGAACCCGGGGGCGCAGAGCCTCCAGAGCACAGGAATGGGTAGCTTGGAGGGAGAGGAGGCGGGGGTGGCAGAGAAGGGGCTCACGGGCGGCGGGAATCCCTCCTTTCCTAAGAGCTAGAGAAGATCCGGGGGAATCTGGGCCCTTCCCACCAAATGTTCTCCTCCAAACTGGGGGGGGGGGGGACAGGGAGTGAGGTTGTCATCCACCCCCATCACTATGCGCAGCTTGGGAGTTCCTCCCACACGTCCCCGGCCCCGCATGGACCTCCCACGGCGTGAGGCCCGGGGATCCTCTGTTCCTCCCAGTCAACACTCCCACTCCCCTTGAGAAATGCAAGTTCCCCCAACCCCCGACTCTCCAGCGGGGGATGTGGGATTCACCGCACCCACGCGGCCAATGAGGAGGGAATCCTCCCCCGCCACACCGGTGTGATTCGGGGTCGCGCCTCCGTGCTCCCTCTCTCCCCCCTCCCCGCTCTCAGCGCTTCAGGAGCAGGCCTCGGGGAACACATCACCCACCCCCGGGATCCGCTGTCGAAGTGACAACACTCTGGGTCGGCACAGGGGGCCGCCCTTGACTGCAAGGCACCCTCAGGCAGCAATGAGGACAGCCCTGTGGGAGACAAGGAGGGTAGAGACTAGGAGAGACTGCCGTGGTGGCTTAGAAACTGTGGGTTTCGCATCTTCCTGCTGCAACTCAGCCGCAAGCTCTTCGCCGGCTGCAGTGAATAGTGATTATGCCCGGGCCTGCTGGGCCCTCCTGCCATCCTGTGGCCAAAGGGGTTTGCTTTGGAACCGTTAGGGAATTTATCTGGGAATTATTTGGTGCACGTTTTTTCTATCCCCTCAACTTCACCATTTCCTCTTCTCCATCAAAAACTCATGCCCTCGCCCCTAAAAGTGTGAGGCTTCTGCCCCCGGCGCAACTAGCTAGGCGACTACATATCCCCCCCCCCCCCCGCCACTGCGCTCAGCTGGGAGTCAGCGCCGGGTCAGGAGCCCAAGGGAGGGGCCGGGGCTGTGGGCGGTGAATCAGAATGATGCCCGCACGGAAGTTCTAGGTGTATTAAACTAAGGAGCCCTGAGGCATTGAAACCCCTTCCCCAAGGGGAAACATTCCCTCTCTCCATATGAGTCCAGTACAGCGTAGGGTGCTGAAGGAAGGACAGGGGTGGTGTGGGGAACCTGGGTTGAAGCGATCACCTTCCCCCTTTCCCAACAATACCCAGACTTCTAAGGGACCTGTCGCCTAGCGTATTGAACTCTCTCTTCCTGCTGGGAGTGCTGGAGGCCAATTACAAACAACTCTACCCCTCCACCCGCTAAGTGCTGTCTCTAATGCAGACCTCAAATAAAAACCTGCACGTTTGGTTACTGGGTTTTCAGCAGCGCACTGCGCGCCGCGCGCTTTGCATTCGGCTTCGTCCCTTTTTCCTTTCTCTTCTCGCTCTCCTTCTTTCTAATCTTCTAATTGACTTTTTTTTTTTTTTTAAGAACGGCGAGCGGTGCGGGTGCTGCACGTTGGCTGCGGCCCGCTTCCTGCTTTCTAATGTTCCATTGTGAGGAGCTTCCATTGTGACGTCGCGCCCCTTCGGCTGGGCTTCGTCTGTCCATATATGGGCAGCTACGTCACGGAGCTTTCCCGGGGCTCAGATAAATAGAGTGGTGGAGTTCCCTGGCTGGGAGCTTTTGGGCAGCAGTGAGCTAGCTAGGAAGCGGCGGGGCTGGTGGTGGTGATAACAGCGGCAGCAGCAAGCGAGGTGACGGCGGTGGCGGCGGCGGCGGCTGTGGCAGATCGGGGGGCAAGGGGGGGTCGACAGGCGCGTGTCTGTTTGTGAGATCAATACTGAAGCGGCATCTGACCCCCCTGGAGCCTAAATTTCCCCCCAGCCCAGCCCCCATCCCACTCCCCGCACACGCCCCACCCCACCCCCACGACCCAGCGTCGCACCGCACCAGCTGAGCCACCCGAGAGGATTACCCTCTTTGCCCCACTCCCACCCACCCCGCAAAAAAGAATAGATCCCCTCCCCTGGCCCACCCCTTCCCCTTTTCCCTCCCCCCTCCCCCCGAACTTTCCTCCTCTCGCATGCTTTTCCCCTGCACCACGGATCGCCTCTCGGATGCCGCTAGCCTGGAAGCTGCGTTAGGAACAGGCGGCGGCGGTGGCGGCGGCGGCGGCGGCGGCAGTAGCTCGGGAGTGCTATGACCGGCAAACTCGCCGAGAAGCTGCCGGTGACCATGAGCAGTTTGCTAAACCAATTGCCTGACAATCTGTACCCCGAGGAGATCCCCAGCGCGCTCAACCTCTTCTCCGGCAGCAGCGACTCGGTAGCCCATTACAATCAGATGGCTACAGGTAAGGGTGGCGGCGAGGCAGCGAGGAAGGAAAGGGGGGTGGAAGGGGAGAAGGGAGCCAGCTAGCGATGGATGGTGCAGAAATCGATGGATGCAGAAATGGATGGATGGAGAGACGGATGGAAAGATGGGGGGCGCGCTGGGAATTTTCCGGGGGACGAGTTGCTTTTCCCACCCACTCCTCCCGCCCTCCGCGATCGGGAAGGCTTGGTTGGAGACGCCACGGTTGAGGCTTCGGTTCTCCTGGGTGGGGGCGGCCGCCGACTGGAGGGAGGTAGGTGCGAGCAGCTCTGGGGTTCTCCCTCCTTACGCAGGGGGCCCGATCGCTGGGCTGTGCGCAAGGCGTGGTGCTGTAGCCCCTTTTCTAGGGAGGAGCCCAGCGTCTTTTTCACCCGCGCTCTCCCCCCCCCTTACTCCCTCAGCCTCCCACCCGGGATGGAGCCATGTGCGGCGTGGAGTCCCCACGGTGGGAGAGGTACTGCGACGCTGCCTTTCCGGGGCGTTCAGCAAAGCCATTGGGGGTGTGGGGACGGCGGGGAGAGGGAGGGGGCTCACCCACGGGGTGGGGGAAAGGGTTTGCCACCCGGGGGCGATCCTGGGACCCAGGAGCTTGGGAACGGCGGCCGCTCCGGCCGAGGAGATACCGGCCGGTTTTCCGCCGCTCTCCACTCTCCTTAGCTGGGTCTAGGCTTTTCCCCTCCAGCCCGAGCAGAGAGCTCCTTCAGGCCGGGAGGAGACGGGCCGGGAGAGGCTCCCTTTACGGGCGGCACCCTTCTGCGCTCCGAGGACAAAAGCGTCGCAGCTCTTTGGGTCGGTCACCCGGGCTCAGCGCGCGTAGGGGGACATCGCTTGGGGCGTGAAGGCGCGGCGTCTTGGAGTAGACAGGGGAAAAGGCCGAGTTGTGTGTGCTGGAGAGCAGGAGCCCGGCGCGCTCCGGGTCTGAAACTACCTGTAGCTGCAGCTACCTGTCCGCCCCACCTCGGGAAGAACAACAATGCTCTCTCGCGCGCGTGCGTGTCTGTGTGTGGTACGTGAGTGTGTGCGCGGCGTGTGCGGTGTGTGTGCCGGAGCCACTCCACACCCCGATCCGTAGTATTTTGCTGTATCCAGGTTGCGCCGGGGGAGCGCGGCACCGCCCGCTTTGCGCCGGGCTCAGCGTTCCTCTTATCCCACGCGCTGCGCACTCCAGCCGGCCGCACCCTCTACTCCTGGGCGAGGAACCTGGGCTCCGCGGCCCGGAGCGGGCTCGGCTTCACTCACCCCTCCCCTCTCTCCCCTGCTCTCCGCAGACAATGTGATGGACATCGGTCTGACCAACGAGAAGCCCAATCCGGAACTCTCTTATTCGGGCTCTTTCCAGCCAGCCCCCGGCAACAAGACCGTGACCTACTTGGGAAAGTTCGCTTTCGACTCTCCTTCCAACTGGTGCCAGGACAACATCATTAGCCTCATGAGCGCTGGCATCTTGGGGGTGCCCCCGGCCTCTGGGGCGCTCAGCACGCAGACGTCTACAGCTAGCATGGTGCAGCCTCCGCAGGGCGACGTGGAGGCCATGTATCCGGCGCTGCCCCCCTATTCCAACTGCGGCGATCTCTACTCGGAGCCCGTGTCTTTCCACGACCCCCAGGGTAACCCTGGGCTCGCCTATTCCCCCCAGGATTACCAATCGGCCAAGCCCGCCTTGGACAGCAATCTTTTCCCCATGATTCCTGACTACAACCTGTACCACCACCCCAACGACATGGGCTCCATTCAAGAACACAAGCCCTTCCAGGGCATGGACCCCATCCGGGTCAACCCACCCCCTATTACCCCTCTGGAGACCATCAAGGCCTTCAAAGACAAGCAGATCCACCCGGGTTTCGGCAGCCTGCCCCAACCGCCGCTCACTCTGAAGCCCATCCGGCCCCGCAAGTACCCCAATCGGCCTAGCAAGACCCCGCTCCACGAGCGGCCCCACGCGTGCCCGGCGGAAGGCTGTGACCGCCGCTTCAGCCGCTCGGATGAGCTGACCAGGCACCTGCGCATCCACACGGGCCACAAGCCCTTCCAGTGTCGGATCTGCATGCGGAGCTTCAGCCGCAGCGACCACCTCACCACGCACATCCGCACGCACACCGGGGAGAAGCCCTTTGCATGTGAGTTCTGTGGGCGCAAGTTTGCGCGCAGCGACGAGCGCAAGCGCCACGCCAAGATCCACCTCAAGCAAAAGGAGAAGAAGTCGGAGAAAGGGGGTGCGCCCTCTGCATCCTCGGCGCCCACCGTGTCCCTGGCCCCTGTGGTCACCACCTGCGCCTGAGGCTCGGGCATCCAGATCTCCTTCTTTTCCCTTCCAGTGCCACCTGGCTGGTCGCCTGAAAGCAGCGGGGAAAGCCAGTCACCGAGGCCCAGGGGCCGCGCCCTGGTCTCGCCCTGGACGTGCGGTCCTCTTGCCTCCCCTTCGACGCCCCCCATTTCTACCCTTTCACACCGGCCGGCGGTTGGGGGCTTAGGGTTGGAGGCACTTTTCTCCTGGCTGCCCTCCCTTAGCCAAGGCGTGGGGGCGGAAAGGTGGCGTCTAGCCCGCTTTGTTCAGTTAGGATCGCCTTGATCCAGGGGCCGCCGGGCCGCGCCAAGGACCTGCGGGGGACTGAAGGAGGGGGCCCATCCAACCCTCGCCAGACCCAAGCACCTCGCCGTTTCCCCTCCAGTGTCTCCCTGTGTTCCCCCTCGAACACCCGGGAGGGGGAGGGGGCAAGGAGCGCACCAAAGCGCAGAGCTTGCTGCCCGCCGCACGCACGCGCGCTTGCGTGTGATGTGCGCGAGTGTGTGCGTGCTCGATTGTGTATGTGTGTGTGCGCGCGCGCGTGTGACTCTTGAGCTGAACTGGGCTGTGTCTACCCCCAAACTCTTCTTCACATAGGGTCCCCAAGCCGTTGGGAGATGTCCTAGGTTGGGGACCTGCATGTGGCCGGAGGAGATGGTTTTCCATCTGCTCCTTAATAATGTTTCTTACAGAAATACTGCGGAGCTGCTGCCGCCTCGGGTTTGGCCTCTTAGCCCCCCCCCCCTTTCCGAGCGCTTCCCACTTAGGCCTCAGGGCAGTTTGATATTTAGGGGGAGAAAGAATCGCCATCTCCTGAGCCTGCCTTTTTAAAAAAATCATTTGCTCAGCCCCACTTCTCAAAATCTGTGTTCTTGAGCTTATCCTCTGCTGTCGTCCTCCAACCCCCCATCTTCTCTTTTTCCCCCTCTCAGGTTCTCACTGGATCTCTCAAGATCTTTATCCTGAAAGGCAGGCCTGAATCACCCAAACTGTTTGTCTCTGCCACATACCCATTTCTCATTCCCCCATTCCTGGGAAGGCTCATTCATTTGCCCTCTGTGATCGCCAACACAACAGATAGAAGTGAAGTGTATGTATATGATGCTGGTGTGTGTATGTAGATATATGTGTGTGTTTCTTTATACACATATGTTTACATAACACACTCTGTAATCCTAGCAAAATCTTATCTAAGGCATTTGGTTATCCAGCGCAGTGCACTGGAATAAAGAGAATTTGTAGGCATATACAGCTTTAAATGATTTATTTTTTATGAAAATGTTAGCTGATGAGATTATATCTACCTGTATGTGTGTGTGTGAATATATGTGCACACATGTGTAATATATGCATACACATTCTGTTCAAATTTTCCTCAAAAATAGATGGGGGTTTTTGCATTAATCTGTGTTGCTGGATGAGGCACATCTGTTCCATGCCCCCATCACACCTTCTCCCCACCCTACCTCACCTCTTCTCAGGAGCCCCTCTACCCGAGCTGTCCCGCCCAGCCCTTCCTCACACAGGGTGGCCCTTTTGAAGTGGAGACTTAGGAAGGGTGCTCTCTGACACAGCTTCCAGCAGTCCTGACTGAATGTACTGTTCCCTATTAGCGTCATTTCTCCTGTGGTTAGTGAGCTGCTGCCCGGGAGAATCGACAAAGGTCTGGAGTTTACAGAATGTCTGTTTTTAAAGTCACTTTATGCGTTTCCCACTTTTTTTTTAATTAAAAAAAGCACCATCTTTTGATGGTGGATAAATAATACTAAAAGGACTCTAGTGAAAAGAGAGGGAAATCTGAAGAACAGGGGGATTGTGAATTTCCAGGTACTCTCGGGCTTTTTGTAGAAGGAGAAGTTTACCAGGAAGGCCCATATTTTTTCAGCTGAAGGGTAAAATCTTTCTTTGCAGAGACAGTATTTTGCTGAATACTTTTTATAATGTGATGATTATTTAAAAACACACACAAATTTGGTCAGTTCAAAACTGGAAGGAGGGATCAAACATCCTTTAATATTTTTTCCTTCCTCCTTCTGGAATATGCATGTCACTGCATGATAACTCTGACTTTTCCTTTGTTTTAATAAAACTGTTCTCAGACATTTAAGCTAAACTAAGAGAAAAATAACTTTGTTGCCAAAAGGTTGTGCTATCCCGATTTTTTTATATGTCTGCATGTTTAAAAGAAAAAAAACCAACAAAAGAAAATGCACTCTAACTTATGTGAACTGAGAGAAAAAAATCAGGTTTTAAACAGGAAAACCTATGGGGAATGATATTTTTTGAAAGACTTTTGTATACAGTTGAGTACTTAGAAAAAGACAAACCAGATGTAATATATTTTGTGGATGTTTTTATTTCTTGGATTTATAGTACCTTATACTAAGGTTAAAAAATGCTTGATATTGTGAAAAGGTGAGATTCTTCACCAACATTTCATTTACTCTTTGTCACATTGTTATGCCAATATAATATAGTTAATGAAAACAGCATTTTTAAAAACAAATATTGAAATGGTGTAATGTTGTACCATTTGCCCTGTGAGCAAATGCCAATACGGTAAATATATTGTGTTTGCTGACAATCAGCCGGGCTTTAAATCTCATTTTATTTCTTGTTTTCATGGTATAAAGTTTTGGTTTGGCCTGGGTCTTTTGTCTTGTTTTGTTTGGGACTTGGTGGTCTGTTTGATAGATTGTGGTGCCTGGATTTGTGCCTCTGGCTCTGAAAGCCCTCACAGTAGAACTAATGTCCCTGGACATGTCTTAGAATTCTCTGTGGATTCTGGTGTTTCTAATCCAGTTTTGAGTTCAGATTCTGAGAGGAGTTCACTCTACCATTCTGGGATTCTCATACTAAGGGAGCAATTAGATGAACAGGAGGGATAAACTAAACTCATGGGAGTCAGTGCAGTGATTTAAATCTAGAACCTCCTCTATGGGTAAATCTTTTGGTTGTTAAACTATTTCTTTGTTGGTTTTAGGACAAGTCCCTGAAGGCCCTCTGGAACAGCACTAAGAAATTTTCTTGCTTAAGCTTTTGAAGCCTGAGAGACAGGTGGAGACTTGACAGGGGTTCTTCAGGGTTGGCAAGATAACCAGAGAGACTGGCAGCATTTCTGTGGTCAGATAATGGGGAGAGGGGAGTCCGGTTTTAAAACCCTACAGCTTTAATCCCACTTAAACAGGCTTTCCAGAGTCCTCATTACTTGTTAATGTCTAAGAAAGGTGCTTCTCCTTAGAAAGTAGTTCTTATAAATGACCCAAAGATTTGATGCTTTTAAGGGAAGAAAGAACTTCTGAGAGTTAGCAAGTCCAGGACAGGGAAAGTTTGCATAGTGTGGACCCATGCATCTCATGGTTTCTATCTCCTGTGAAAACAGTACTTCCTATGCCCTGCAAGCTCTCCCTCTCCCCCTCCCCCTTCACTGACTTCAGGGACTAGCCTAGCATTTTCACCATTGCTCTTAAGAGAATACTTGCCTTTTGTTTTTTGCTGTATCTCCCTTTTCCTTTGTGCCCTAGTCCTCAGGATCCTTTCTTGCTCTAGAGTAGCCTTTAGGAAATTCCATCCTGCCTCCCTCCGGGTCTTCTCTGCTCTATAGAAAATCCTGTGTACCTGATGCATGATCTGCCTTGGGTCATGGAAACACAGCACCATATTGTAATGGGGAATCAGTGTCTCAGTTCTACATGCTCACACACACTGAGCTGGCCCAGAGTCAGAGAAACTGCTTTTGCTACTCACTAATGCGGGCCTGTCTTGGTAAGAAATAAGGATATCATTTCAGGTTGGCTATATTACCAGTAGGCACAGGCCAGAGCTGGGTGGAGGGAGTAGTGGGCTGTGACCCTAGAAAAGAATGTTTTTGAAGTGAGAGATGAATAAAGAGAATGTAACCTTAAATTCTTGGCACCCACACAATTCTAGGTCACTCACTGGCTGCCATCGTGAATTCTTCTCTCTCACCTGAAATGAATAATTCCAAACTCCAGCATTATACACAACCACATAGAGACCTGTCCTCCTTTTAACAGAAGGAGCCCAAGATGGCCGAAAAGTCTCAATGAGTGAACTTATAGCCCAGCTCTTTGCTGAACTAGATATTTCCTTTCAGATTTCTGTGTGTGTGTGTGTGTGTGTGTGTTTTCAGGTGAGTTTTATCTGAACTGAAGATATTATCACTGTCTTCATAGTTAGCATCCTGCTCCACCTGTACCTCCTCCAGCCAAACCAGGCCTTCAGAGTTGTACATTCATCAACAGTGTACTATGCTGCATGATTAATAAACTCACTTCCTATTGGTGGATATTACTCAACCCAACCTGGTTCAACCACTGGGTTACTTGGCAATATGGCAGCCAGCCTGGCTGGCACCAACCCAGTGTGGTGTAATCACTGATTCAAACTTTGTAGCTAGCTAGATAAGACTTCCCCAGATATCATCAAACTAGCTACCCAACCTGCCTGGGTTTTGTAAGTAATAAAGAGATTCGAGCCTGAAACTTAAAAGACAAAATGGACATAATGAGACATAAAGGTATAGACAGATAGTGCCGTGGCTTTTTCCAAACAACACTTGAAGTGTCTGGAGGAGAATGGACGGATATTGCATATATACACACACATACACTTCCTCTGGTGTGGCACCCTGAAAGTGATGGCTGCAGAATTGTAGTGAACTGTAAAATTGTACTTAGTGATTGGGCATAAATGAGATACTTTTTAAGAATTTGTGAGAAGTGTATTTTTGTAGTGATGAGTACAGTGTGTGTGTGTGTGTGTGTGTGTGTGTGTGTGTGTGTGTGTGTGAACTGTAAAATTGTACTTAATGATTGGGCATAAATGAGATACTTTTTAAGAATTTGTGAGAAGTGTATTTTTGTACAGTAGTGATGAGTACAGTTTGTGTGTGTGTCTGTTTACAAGTAGGTAAAAAAGGAATCAGGGTGGATTTTAGTAAGTATGGGCATTAGCCGAATCACAGGGTGGATTTTAGAGTTCCCTTTTTCATACTCAAGGGTTTGCCTGCATAGATGAGTGAATTGTAAACTGCCTAGGCTGGCCCTGATGAGCTCCCTAGTGTTCCTGACTGATAAGCCTAAGGAAAGCAAGAGGCCTTTGTGTGTCCCAAAGACTAGAAATCATACTGGCAAAACATGACTTCTAAAAGTTACCACGGGGTTTTAAAATTAGGATAGGATCCTAGATATGCCCCTCCCCCAAAGGGTCATCTCAGAAAGCTCAGTCTTTGTACAGAGAGGAAAGAGAGCTCTGGAAAGAAAAGGAATAGTTCAGAAACCCTCAGTCAGACTTTCCCCAGGATATCCCAGAGGAGACACAGTCCTACCCCTCCCTCAGATGAGGCCAGGAGGATATCTGGGCCCAGTAGCTTCTCTCAGTGTTCCAGCTCTTAACACTTTGCTTTTCTTTGTTTAAAAGTTCCCCTCCCTCTGCTGTTTTGGGGATTGGTCATAGGATAGACACACCATTTCATTCCAACTCACACAGATATGACTGAAAGTTCTGTCAGCAATCTCAATAAGGTGCTGATACAAACAAAACATGGCCACAAAACTGCAAACAAGGAGAATGTCACCAGAAAGTTGAACTTGTAGACTGGGTGGGAATCAGACCCTTCAAGTGGCTTCAAGTGGCCTAAACTGCTTCCTGGCCACTCCTTCAGGAGATTCTCAAAACATTCTCTCAGGGTCAGGATACATGGTCTAATGCCAAACATCCTTAAATGGAAGAACCCCTTTCTATAGGTCTCAAAAGTACCTTCTCCAGACCTTAGGCCTTCCCCTCTACCTGTACAGTCTCTTCCTGCACTCTGACTGGAGTACCTGTTTTTCTGTCACTCTCTCCTCCCTCACTGATCCACTTATGTCCTCAGAGTCTTGATAATTTGACATGAAAAATCATGGTCACCAATCCTTCAGGCTGACTTTTCTTACTCTGCTTGCCCAAGACTGCTAGCTGTCCATGTCTTGAACTTTTCCTTATTGGGACCGTGACCCATGCTGCTCAACTGCAAATGGGACTGTCTTTTGTGTTACCCACTGAGCTCTCCACTGTGTTCTCAGAAAGTCCTCCATTTCTCACCTCTCTAAAGGAGAACAGAAACCCATGGCTCCTGAGAGAGGGATTACCCCACATTCTCCCCCAAAGAACACTGCACTTATCCCTGGGCCTGTATCCTTTGAGTGGCACACTCCACTATGTACTGCCCATCAGCCCAGAAGCATCAGTCCCTTGTCCATACCAAAGGGTCAGACTAGAGACCAGAACAGAACTGAGACTCCAAGCCCTTTGGCATCTTCTCAATAACAGGCCAAAAGAGCTGTGGGTCACTCAACAATTAGCATTTTTGCCTCCAGGTTGTATAGATTCTTACAGTCTTCCATCGCTTCCTGCTTCCTTTCCCCACTGCTTAAGAAAATCAGCTCATCCCAACAAAGAATCATAACCTCAGTTGGCCCACAGGATCTCTGGGTCCCAAGGAAAGTCTCCTCTGGGACATTTGTTCAGATTTCAATTCAAAAATTAGGAGGTCATGTGACAACCCGCAGCTATTGTGCTCTCCCCTCTGACTCTTAACCTGCTTTGGAATTGTGACCTCCATCCACGATCCAAATCTCAACTCGGCCACTTCATTGTGGTGTGGCTATCAACAGATATTGTTACTGTTTACCTCAAAGCGTGGGGAATCCAGTCCAGGTCTTACGTTCCATGCAAATGTTCTACTACTGAACTGTGGATGCAGACCACTTTCCTGTCTTACTGAAGCTTAGTTTCTGCCTGTCTTTTCATAGCTGTTGTGGAGTTCAATCGAGGTCATCTATATATTGCTGGCTCACTGAAGACACCCTGTCAGTGTTAGTCTTGTCTCTCAGTCTAGCCCCATGCCCCTACCTTCTAAACGTCACTGTGAGTAAAATGGCTCTATGTCCAACCTGGAATTGGTGCATTGACTTCCAACACATCCACAGACAGTGTAGTCCTCAACAGCTCTTGCCATCCACTGAAGATGTGTGTTGCCAGCATGGTACTCTGCACTCGCCCAACCCCTTCATCTACCCTGAGAGAGCACAGGTTCTTTTCTCCCTAGGCCAAAGCTGAGGTTCACTGTTGTCATTTCCTGGCCTGGTTCCTGACCCCTTCCTTGGTTCTTTTGTCCTTTCTCTCTCTTACCAAAATGGGTGGATGTAACACCTTCCTGATCCAGTATCATCTGAAAAACCAATTAATGTGTCATTGAGCTGTTACCTACTTCCTGATTCTTATCAAGGATTTAAATAAAACGTAGCTGGCCCAGTTCTTCCCTGTCCATCCCTCACCCTTGATACCAGCATGGTTCTCAGTCATCCACCCTTGAACTCAGCTTTAAACTTCCAGCTGCTGGTCTGGTGGCATGGCCCCTGACCCAATCCCAGTTTAAGAATAGAATAAATTCCCAAGACTTGATGGCATGATGTTCTCTAAGCATCAAGGCCTATCTGTCATCCTACCTCTTTGGGTAGGTGCTCTTAAATTGGTAGTCATTTAACCCAACATGGACTTTTTTAGGAGAGGAAACAGAAGTCACAAACGTTTGAGATTTGTCCCAATGCAGCTAGTTAAGGAAGAGCCCATTTCAGATCCTCTTCTGCTCAGTGGAGGGCCCCAGGGAAACAGCATCCATTGCCTTTCTAACTGAACAAAATATTTGCAACACATTCTTCTAGGCACTGAGGCTTCAAAAGTGAAGCAAAAGGTCCTGAATTCTCAAAGCTCATCTTCTTCAAGGCAGAGACAGGTAAAACATAAACAAGCAAATATGTGTTGTGGCTGACTGTGATAGGAGATATGGAGTGAAAACAGGGCTTATAAAAAGAACGGAGAGTGCCGGAGGGGGGGATTTACTGCTTGATGGGTGGTCTAGTGTTGCCTCACAGGGAGGGGGCCTGTAAGCACAGGCTGAAGAAGCAATGGGGTGAGCAGGCAGACCGACCCAGCACAGGATACACAAGTGCAAAGGTCCTGAGGAGATATTGTCTTAGAATGTTCAAAGGAACTCTGGGAGCCAGAGTGGCTAAAGAAAGGAAGCCAGCCACACTATAAGTGAAGTCAGAGTGGCAGTGTAGGGCCAAATCATGGTAGCTTCTTAAAAGAAATTCATACATCCAAAAGAAGCCAAAAAAAAAAAATGGGGGAAAAAAGTTTCGAGAGCCCTGGACAGTCTCAACATGTACCTGGACTGTTAGGCCAAATGGCAGATGCCTTATTATTCTCCCCAGCTTCTCCCCCCCACCTCCAAACCTCTTGCTGGTCTTTGGGTCTTCTGACTCTGGCCTTCTTAGCTTCATTTTTATGTCTGAGAGGTCTCAGGTCCCTGGTGATCTGCACACCATGGCATAGCTAAGGGGAACCAGAACTGTTTCCCTTGAGAACCACAATTCAAGAGCATTCCATCCTCCTGTCGACATTTGCTAGGGTACCAAGTTCCTAGTGAGATGGATAACTACTCTTCCTATTTCCCAGTCTAGGAGAAGGGATATACCTCAGTCGTAAATGGGTCCTGCAAAGACAACTCCCTTGTCTGTGGCTAGGGTAGCCATGTTTCCTGTCTTGGCTCAAAGCTGGAAGATGCCCTGGCTCTGCCAAGATGGGCATATTCCTGTATATACCCTTAGCCTTGAACATGCTAAATGGGACATCCCTAAAAGAATTTGATTTACCCTGTACTCCTTGCCATGCGCTGGATTCTTGAAATTTTCAGTGTTGTGGATTCATTTCTATAGCTTTTATAATAGTTTCATCCCTGACTGTTTGGGGTCTTCTATTTCATGTCTCTCCCCAAGTTTCCATCTTTCTCTGGCACTGCAGTGACATCAGAATTGCTTCACATTTTATTCAGTCATCTATTCATTTATAAAAACTTATTAAACTGTGCCAGGCGTGGTAGCACATACTTTTAATCCCAGCACTTGGTAGGTAGGCAGAAGCAGGTGGATCTCTGTGAGTTCAAGGCCAGCCTGGTCTACAGAGTGAGTCCAGGACAGTCAAGGATACACAGAGAAACCCTGTCTCGAGAAACCTAAAAAAATAAAATAAAATAAATAAGTGAGACATTGTCTCTGCCTTCCAGGATCTCCTGGGGACAGAGAGGAGGCAGCCAGAGATAAGCAGATGATTTCAACATATTGAGACTGGTGGTCCCCAGTAGGGAGACACCAAAATCAGAGTCTGATGGGAGGTAGGAAGGCAAGTGGATGGGAAGTTGTAAGGGGAGAGGAATTTCTAGAGGAGCTCAGAAAGTCCTATTCTATGACTCCCATAGTACAAAACCATATCACACAGAGCATCTCCTATGTGCTGTGGGCTGGCCACATGAACTATCCTACTGCACTCCAGGTAGTGAGGAACTACCAGGATCCTCACTTGGTGGCCTGTGGATTACTCACTCTTTTTGTCCTTTTTCTGAAGGAAAGAGAGAGAAAAAAAAACTCCAGTGACTCAGGGCCCCAGGACATCAACACACAGATTGGCATCTCTAGAGTGTGGACAACTGACTTGGTGGCAGTTGTCCCACCCAGATGGCATGTCCCCATGTTACATTCTGGTTGCTTCTTGTAGCTACAGGGAAGACTTTCCTGGAGCTAGAAGAGGGCTGAGAAAGGAAACACTACCTTCAAATTTTCTTGGGACAAGCAGAACATCTCTCTAGGATATGGAAGCCTCCTCCATGTGGGACCCAAGGAGGGGAGCTCCTCAACCACTCAAGGAATGGACAAACTTCCCTGTTCCCCTTTCCCAACCTAGCTACCCTTTGATCTTCCTTTGCTGCTGGTGATGGTGAGATCAGGCCCCCTGTCCCTTTGGTGCCTATTCTCTTCACTTGACTCAGCTTGGATCTCCGTCCATAACACTAGTTGTTAATAGAGGACCTGCTATAGTGTAAAATTACAAAAATAACTATCCTGGTCCAAAACCCTGAAGACCATTGGGAAAGGCAAATAGGGACACTTCTCTTGCTGCAGGTGAATATTCTAGAAGCCAAGTCTAACTTTAAGCAGGTCAGGTAAACAAGCCACATAGGCTCCAGATGGCTCAGAGGTGACAAACCTGGGAACAATCCCACTTCTCTGTGGAAATGCATCTTCTAGGTGTTAGGGCACCGAAATTTCCATCCAATGAGAAGGTGTCTCATGTAACAGGTCTGCACCCTTGGACTCTGCTGCCTTGGGAGTTAGGAAACCTGGCTTCTCCTCCTGGCTCAGACACTGGGACAAAGATATATGACATTTGCAGAGTCACAGTCCTTCTCCAGGTCTTGAAGCCCTCACTGGAAAAGCTACCATACAAATTGACCCATTAAGTACCACCTGCAGAAGTCCCAAGGCAGTCACACCATACACAAGACCCACCCCTCTGTCTCACACCTAGAGCTAAGTTCAGGCTCAGAAACATCAAGCAAGACCCAAACTCAAGCACCCCTCTTCCTTTTACTCCAAAGGACCATCCTTCCTCTGTGTGCCACAGAGGACAAAAAAAAAAACTCAGGAGCTCCCCTGGTTTTCTGGGCTCTGAGTCCTGATGCCCTGCTATCTGACTTTGGATCCTTTTGGCCTAAGGCATGTTCTAGTCTGCACTTGCTTCTTAAAATATGTTTATAACCCATTTTCTCTTATATTTTCTTGAAAATACATAGAAAGTGGCATGTAGTTATAGTCTCTAATCTGAGGTTACGTTCAAACCCAGACCGGAAATGCTCAGTAATTGCCTCTTCAGATCTGCCTCACATCCCTGGACCAGAGGGCCCAAGCAGGAACTTCTCTCCTGATGAGGGAGCAGCAGGGACCTGGAAGGCTCAGAACCTCTATCAAGGGGCCATTGCTTGCTCTCTATTGCTAAAAGCCCTCTGATTTAGTTGTCCACCCCAAACCAACCATCAGGGAGTCTGCCCCTCACAAGAAGGTCTGGGAACCTCCATGGTTCTCATCCGCAAAGTCCAAGTGTACTCCTCCCAAAGGCAGCTGCCAGGAGCCAGTGGTCCCTCCCTGCTGGCACACCCTCATACCCTTATCTCCAGCATCAGCCATTTATTCCATCCTTACTCTACTGTGGCGTCTGCTGGGTTACCCAACCTCCCTAGGTCAAGCCAGTGTCGGACAGGTTGAGTCATTACCTCCTTCTCCTCCCAGCCCTCCCAGGTCCCAGGGTTGGGCTGGTTCAGCAGGCTTCAACCTTGTGTGTCCCCAGCTTCCAAGCCTGGGAGCTTCCCAGGACCAGAGTCTCTTCCTGACAGTCAGCTTCATTTGATTTTTCCTGGAACAGCTGCTTTCACCATTCAGACCATTCAACAACACATTTGAATTTGTTCATCCTCTATCTCCTCACTCACCTCTTCCTTTGACAAGTCATGGAAACTTGGAGCTAGCCATAAACCTCAGCCCCAGATGACACATCTATAAAATGGGGATAATCATACTTCTGCCTCAGGGCAGGACACTGGGTCAGCTAAGTTCTCAGGGCCTTCTTGCCACTGTCATGTGCTTGCTAAACTCAGTGCACCCTTCCCCCTTGCTCTAATGAGTACTTTACCCATGAACACTTAGAAGTCCTGATTCAATTATTTATTTATTTATTTTTGGTTTTTCGAGACAGGGCTTCTCTGTGTAGCCCCAGCTGTCCTGGAACTCTCTTTGTAGACTAGGTTGGCCTCAATCTCAGAGATCCACCTGTCTCTGCCTCCCCAGGGCTGGGATTAATGTGTGCCACCACTCCCGGCTTCAATGCTTCTTTGTTATCTGTGCTGCAAGCCCCTCCTTTCCATTCACATCCTACTCAGGGTCCCTGTAGGAATCTCAGCAAGTGTGAGACCCACCAAACAGGCCTTCAAACAAAGCTCCCACAAATCCCGGGCCCTGCTTTCTTCTCCACCCAGCCCTGTTCTGCCTAGGGAACTGCACATTAGACAGCACAGCCTAAATCCCCTCTGGGGACAAGAAACTGGACTCTGCCCTCTGTTCACACAGTACCCTGGAGATGGCACGGACCCCCTCCACCCCCCGCAGTCCCCTCTGTGTGCACTTCAGGCTTATGCAGCCCGGCTTTGCTCACAGGCTGCACACACATGCACTCAGCAGCTCCTGCTCTCCCTCCCCCTCTCCTCTCTCTGCACTGTGCCTCAAAGACACACCCTCCCAACCCACCAATCCCACCCCTGCCACTGTGCTCCTACAAGCCTCAGCTCCAAAACCTGCATTGGCTTCCTCCACCCACAAAGGGTGGGCCCCTGGAGACCCACAAAGCAAAGATGCCTCTTTCTCTGACACCCCTTACAGGGACTTTGCTGGCCTTTCCCACACCTGTCTACTGCAGCCCTTCACCTCCCTTTCCTTGAATGGGGGGAGGGGAGCAGCCTAAAGCCCCCACAACCCAGCCTCCTCTCCCCAGCATCTGGTGAGAGGGACAAGAAGAAGGAAGAACTGTGGGTTCTTTTCCATGAGACTCCTAGATTTTGTACCAAAATGCAGGGTGTGCTCTTGTTTGCATTTTTTTTCTTTCCTTTCTGAAAATAACCATGAAACTATCATTTCCTCCCACTGCCTTTTTCCTATCTTATTTGGATTAGCAGGGCTGCTAGGAGAGTGGTTGGGAGCCACTGACAGCCTCCTGCTTTGGCCTTGGTCTCCAAAATCTACAGGTGGCACTTGAGGAGGTGCACTTGTTGGGTAGAGCCCCTGGAGTGGAGGGGAAAGCGTACAGATGCCAATGGCCATGGATCCCTGCTACCCCCTCAATGTTTGTGGAACCGGAGTCAGTCCTGCCTGGTCTCCAACTTGTTAGGCATAAGGTCAGCCCCTGACCTGGTTGTCTGCAGCAAGTGTGAGGTCATGGGGTCCAACAGTTGAGGCCCTCCCTTGGAATGTAGGCTGGGGAACTGTCACAGATGCAGACTCTTCAAACTAGAGGGGTTAATCCCTAGGAATCTGTGCTTAGGTAGGGAGAAATGTGGGGCCTACCATGAAGGGGCTTCTCTTTTTCATTTTTTGTCTCTCCCAGTGGCCCCTGTCCACTGCCATTCCAGACATTCATGCTGCTCACAGGGAAGCAGGTCTCAAAAGAAGCCAACTTCAGGATGGGTCTCCAGCGGAAGCTCTGTAGCCTCACTCCGTGGCCTTCAAGGCCATTCTACTGAACCTCAGTGGGCTCTCCCACCTCCCCTGTACTCAGTGTGGAGGTGTCAACCTGGCAGAATTCCAGGGCTCTCTGACAGCTTAGGTAAACTGAGGTATAAGGACAGGAACGAGCACATTTTGCAGAAGGAAGAATTAAAAAAAAATGGAGGGGTGATGTGCCAGGCCTCCCTGCCTTAAGCACAGTCCTGCAAGATGCTCTGTCCAACATGCTTTAGCCCCAGCCACCACCCCATCCCCTGGTGCCCCTGATGCCTGCAGCTCAGCGACTTTGCCTCAGACTGAAAGGAACGCTGAGAAATGTGCGCAGGAGCTGGGCAGTTGCAGTCCTACACAAGACCAAGGGTGACTGGGGCTGAAAGAGGACTGGTTGGAGTGTCACGTCCTGGCCCTCCAAGGGTGGGGGACCGGGAATCCTCAGCACCCTCCTCACCCTTTGGACTCTCTCCTTCCCTCTACCTTCCATGGGGACCCCTTCCTGATCAGTGCAGTGGGTCAGCAAGCCATGCATAGAGGGTTAACAGCTAGCCTGACTCAGGGGTACCACTGGTTACTGATCTACAGGAATGAGACCTTTTCCATGTGTCCCTCATCCAAGGTGCCACTTTTCCACTTTGACCAGACTGGGCAGTGCATGCCCTGTCCAGTGGCTCAGGATCAGCCTGCTTCATTGAAAGCTCATCCCTTTCTCTGACAGTTCCAGACCACCCAAAAGACAGAGGCCTGGAGATGAAATACTCCCCCGCCTCCACAGCCCTTCCTGACACATCTGCAACCCATGCCCTATAGTCCTGCCCCTTCCTCTCCTGCTGGACCTTTCTCCTCCCCCACTCCCAGCACCCAACTGGGTTGCTGGGCTATTTGAGGCCTTGCTGGCCCTGTGGTGTAATCAGTGCTTGGAGATAATTGCCACCTGTCCTGCCAGTGTCTGGGGGCTGTCTCGTCCACAGCAACAGCAGGCAGGCATGGGACAGCCAGGTCTGGATTAAGGTCAGGTTAGGGCAGTCCTGCTCTCATCCTGGTCAGCTTGCCACTCAGGACCTGCAAGGATTCCCTAGAAAATCCACATGCCTCTTAGAGTTGGGCTCACCTGGGACATCCAATGGCTTCATCTGAGGGGAATGGGAGCCCAGTAAAGGATAAAATCCCTAAACTAATTCATTTTACCACTATCAGCCCAAATCACGAGCTGTCTTCTGATATCAGGGAACCCCACCTGAAGGCTGACCAATAGGAGTTACAGCCACCAAGCAAGAGGACCTCTACCTTGACTGTTAGTCACCTTCTTCAGGATGCTATCAAGGCTTAGTGAGATGGTGTTTAACAGTGAATGTTCCATAAATGCCATTTGGTAATCCAAGGCAATTTAGACAACGTAGGTTTAAATGTATGTTCTTCTCACGGTCAAGTCTATAACCTTGGGTAACTAGTTCAACCTCAGTTTCTCCATCTATAAAGGAGGAGGATACATTATCTAATAGATACAGAATGTTTTCTTTGCCTGGTGCTACCAAGACTCCCCAATGGTAAATATGGTTATTGGGAACTGCAGCGGGCACAGCAGGGATGGGGAGCCTCGTTCCACTAGCCTAAAGATATTCAGAAAAGCAGAACCAGGAGATACTCCTAGCCACTGCCTGGCAACTGTGGCCCTGGAGTTGAGGGACAATTTACAGACCTCCACCCTCTAGGACAGTGGTTCTCAACCTGTGGGTCGTGACCCCTTTGTGGATCAAGCAACCTTTTAACAAGGGTGGAATGTCAGATATCTTGCGTATCAGATATTTACATTACAATTCATAACTGTAGCAAAATTACAGTTACAAAGTAACACAACAAAGATAATTTTATGGTTGGGGGTCACCACAACATGAGGAACTGTACTAAATGGTCACAGCATTAGGAAGGTTGAGAACCACCTCTCTAGGAATATCTGCTTCTGCCTCTTTCAACCCTATTCACCCATCAGCAGTGCCTTGTAAGCTTTGGAGGCCAGAGAACACCTAACACTTCTGGATGTTAAATGTCCAAAAACTAACCTATATTAGCAATGAGGAATAACTGAAACCCTGCTCCTGGGAGAAGTTGAACTCCTGCTTCTGCCTTTTCCAGTACTTTTAGCATTTAAAATGATGTACATCCCAGTACTTAAAATTCTTCATACAAGTATCCACAGCCCTACTTTGTGAAAGGCCTCATCACTTTTCATAACTGGAGGAATGGGCTACAAATCTATGCCAAGAGGCCAGGATCCCCAGAGTCAGCCAATCCCTGATGAAAGGCCCTCAACACAAGCCCCAAAGCTGCTCCCCTGGACCAATAGGCCAGAGCAGGAGAATGTGCTACCTTCTAGCTTCACAGCAACCAAGGTAGGGGCAGGGAAAAAAAAACATTCAGGTAAGACTAGCCCAACACAGCAGATACTGCTCCTAGGGGACAGAGAAGGGAGGGGCTGCTACAGAGAGCAGTGTGTGAGTTCAGGCTCTTCCTGACAGCAAATCCCAACTCCAGATGAAGGCCTCAGGGCCACACCCAGGGACAGTTGTTAAGTCATGCTATGTATCACCTTAACAGCATGCCCAGTAGGGTCCTCACCCCAGGAGCCATGTTAGTGGTTTATCTCCACTTCCCATTCCCAATGCACTCTGAACCTAACTGGGGAATAGGCCACCCAGGGTCAGCTGGCCATGGCTTGATACCCTCCTGGTGGTTGTCTACACTCTACAGTGAAAATCTACTATTGTGGGCTGGGCCCTACCTCCCTCAGGGGTCTCCCCTGCCTTCATCTAGCACTCACATCCCAGTGCCTGGGGAATACATTGTCAAGAGGGGATTGTTTTTGCATCCTCATTCTCTCTCTCTCTCTCTCTCTCTCTCTCTCTCTCTCTCTCTCTCTCTCATCTCTTCCCTGGGCCTGTGAGCTAATTGGAGAGAAGGAGGGGGAGGAGGGGGACGCTGCTTGCCTTCCCCGTTATCTGCAGCAATCCTGGGTGACTAATGCTCCCAGTTGGTGAAAAGGCAGTGTAATCAAAACACTTTTTTTTTTAGTCCTTAAAGTTAGTCATTCTTCCAGAGTGGAGGAAGGGAGGGGAGCCCACAGACAGCACCATGAGAGGCTCAGAGGCTCCCACTGCTGGGTGGAACCAAAGCATTGGCTCTGGTGACTCCCTGCAGATCTAAGGTCTGGGGCCCTCCTCCTTGGGGCCCTGCTTAAGCTTCCTCTGCACCCTTGTTTGCCCTAGCTTTCCTCGACATCCAGGTTATGGGCTCCCTGAAGGTCTTCCAGGCTGAGTCAGGAGGTGCCCTTTGCTCTCACCCTGCCAGGTGCTGCCATCTGCTGGTGCCAGCTTTCCAAAGGGCAGGAAGCATATTTAAAGTGCTCTTTGTTTGGGCCTGACCATGGGCTGGCCCTTCAGTACTGATGCTCTTTCAGGCTCCAAATGCTGGCCTGAGACCCCGCTGCATCTTGATAGAGTTAAAAACAGTCAGAGGTGGCAAGAACTGCAGGGGTCATTTCAAGGAGGTGATAGACTCAAGTGGTAATGAGGCAGAATCAGAGCTAGATTGCCCAGGTTGGAATCTCTCCTTCCTTCATCACTCCATGGCTGTGTTTCATACCTATAAAATGACAACAATGATAGTACCACCTACCTCATAGCATTGTTGTAAGGATTAAATGTTGGTTGCCTAGGATAGTACATGGCATAGTACGCATAGTTGATTATTAACTATTTGTCAAACTAACAAACTAAAATGGCATACATATCATGTAATCCCCTTCCTCATTCATGGCAGACATTACTAATCAATCACTGAATGTCTTCATCAGTGGAAGAGTGAGTACCCAAAATCCAGAATACAGTATTCAAGACAGCTAATAGTAGACAGTCTAAATTGATAGATGGAATGACACTCATTTGCCATCCCTGACTTAGTCTGGACTGTTCACATTGTGGTCAAGGAAGATGAAGGCCATTGGAAGTAACTCTCAACCCCTTTGGAGGCAGAGCCAAGGCCTACCAGGTGTTCCTAGTCCTTATTACTACTTGCTATCCTGGCTTCAGATATGACACTTCACCCTGACCTTTAAGTAGTCTGTGTGGGCTTCCCATCCTTCACAAATTCTTACTCTGACATCCTCATTTTCTGCCACCCTGGCTTACCATCCCATGTGCTTGGCTCTTGGCTTCTCAGGGAACCCCGATTCAGTGGCACCCTCCTGAGCAGGTGCAAAGCATGGAGAAGCAGGACAAAGTATCCATGGAGAATGATGCAGGCCTGGGTCTTTGTTTCAGGAGCCTCCACAAAGTTGGCATCCTTGGGCCAGCCCTAAACATCATATGAGAAAGGCTGGGACAAGGCAGGATGTAACGTGTCCCGAGAAAGGCCTCACAGGAAGCATTTGCATATAAGTTTCTGAGTTAAAGGCTCCAGGGAGAGGTCAGGGCAATAACAGAACAGTTCTCCTGCAGCTTTGTTCATGAAATAGACCTCTGCCACCTGACATCTGGGGAAGAAGGAATGTTTACCAGGCTCACAGTCAGGAACAGAGCCTCTGCCTGAAATCCATCCATTCTCAGCTTCTACTTATAAACCAACTCTCCTCCTTTCCACCCCTGAAGAGGCAGGGTCAACTTGTATTGTACTGTCCTTTGGTTACAGAAAGGCAAGACAAGACATAGGTTCTAATCCTGCAGGCCACAATAATAAGATGTATGTATGCATTCCTGCGCACAACTACCTGGGGGTGAATGCCACTCACAGGCAAATTCAGAGGGAAGCTTAAGGTGTACAGAACAGGGAGAGGCCTGACTGTCCACCCTCAGCTTAAGGCCCTACTTGTTGAGAGGAATGACAGCCATGTTAAGCCCAGAGACTTCTAGATGCTTCCCAGATAGACCCTGGGAAGCCAGCATTCTCCCCAGTAACCTAGATGGTCTTGCTCATTACATTAAAAGTCTGAGGTGGGTGTTAAACAGACAGCCCCAGTTTGGCCTCAGACTGAACCCTTTTCTCCCCAAAGATTGATATTTAGGTTCACCCTCAGACATCAACGATCCCTCAGACCTCCTCACTTCTCTGGGCTTGCCTCTCTGTTCAGGTCCTGTCTCCTCTGTCCTATTTCCCATGAGCCTCTAGATCAGCAGTTCTCAACCTGTGGGTCACAACCCCTTTGGGGATCAAACAACCCTTCCCCAGGGGTTGCACGTCACATATCCTCCTGCATATCAGATATTTACATTACAATTCATAACAGTAGCAAAATTACAGTTATAAAACAAAAACCATTTTATAGTTGGGGGTCACCACAACATGAGAAAATGTACAAAAATGCTCCTAGGAAGGTTGAGAATCGCTCAGCTAGAATCAATGTAGCAGTACACTTGGAAACTGTTATCCATTCACCCTTCTGACAGAGGAGGAGACAAGGCCCAGGGAACGGATGTGACTTTTGTGAAATTGGTCATACTATCAAAGGAGGGACTATAGCCCTGAGTTCTCCTCTTAGTCCAGATCTCATCCATTCTCATCCTGCAAAATGTGTCTGCTACTCCAACCAACAGCCCCCAAACAGACATAGTGTACAACAATGACTTAGGCTAAAACTTTTGAAAATATGTATCATTATGGGCAATGTCTGAGGGAGGCTGAGTATGGGGAAAGGGAGGAAATGGGGCAGAGCCATTAACAGGTGCTGGAACATCATGAGACTTATAAACACATACTACCCACTTCCATTCCTCTCACCCTGTACAAAGCTGCAAAAACCAAGACTCTCCCCACCCGTGCTCTCTGCTTGAGCTGTTCTTCAAGGATTCTGGGTCTTCTATTCTCTTCAAGACTGCTGTGAAAATAGAAATGGTGATGGAGTTGATCTGTGAGAATTCTTGAGGGCTCCACCTCTCAAGGAAAGCCTTTTAAAACTAAACTGTGAGCCATCTCTTGTCCCTCCTACTCTGAACCCCTGTGCCCCAGGAATTTGGGACACATTGTATATACCTCTGCTGTAGGTCACAGGGGCTTAGCTGCTCCCCAGGCTGTCCTGAAACCTTAAGGTCCATTTGAAGACAGAGAATTCCTAGAGAGAAGAAGGTCAGGGGGTAGGATTGGCATAGTTCTCACTGCTTGCTTCTCTCTCTTCTAAAACAGGAATTTGGACAAAGAAACACAACTCAGCACAGAACCCTAGGCAGTTTGTGGCACACCAGGGCTCTGAACTCTGAGGCCAAAGACAAATCTTGCTTGCTTAGATCTTGTTCTTCTAAAACCCAGTGTGCAGTTCCAGGGGCCTTTAAAAGGCTGTCCAGCACCTTGTTCTGCCTCATCCTGTATCACTATTATTACTATTGTTGTTGTTGTTACCTCTCTCTGCAAGACTGTAGCTCTAGAAGAGCATAGGGACAAGATCAATACTCCTTTTCAGGGTTGCACCCCCTACCCCTGAGGTTTCCACCTGGCATATTTTTGTTAAACGAAGGAATAGAACTTGGAATCTTTCCTAACATTGTGGACTTCTCCATACACCCTCCTCTTTTATTGTTGTTTTTTTTAACATTTATTTGTTTCTTCAAGTTACATCACAATCATAGTTCCCTCCCTCCTCCCCCTCCTAGTCCCACCCTCCTACTCTTTTCCCCCTCACCTTCTTATTTGCTTTTTTTTTAATTTAAGGTGTATCTTCCCCCCCCCAACAGCTCCCCTTTTTAGTCCAATAAAAAGCTCTCTTATAACTATAAATACAACTCAAAACAATAAGAACAATTAGGTCACAATTATAAAAATTATAAGGTATAACCTACATTCCCAATGCCCAGTCCATACATAATTGGCAACTGATATTAATATTCTATTATCTATCTCAATGAGTTTAAAGTTCTATACCTAACTCAGTTTCCATCCTAACTTGCATTACTAACTTTAAAACATCTTCTTAGACCTAGAACATCTTTTTAATTCCTAAACAACTTCAAATTTAACTGTGAGACTATAACTATCTAGTCTTCAACCACATCAGAGACCTGAGAAGGATAAATACATCTGAATAAACAGGAAGTGCAGTGCCAGCAGCTTCTAAAACTAAGAAATGACAGACAACTGACTGCCTAGACAGTCTCCAATTTCTCTCAATACATTGGAACATCTATCTGCAGCCTTTTGACTCAGTATCTCTGACAGACATTAATTGTAAAGCAGGAATTATGAAGGACTAGCCTACCCTGTCTTGGCAGAGCTAGGCTATCAACTTACCTGCTTCCAAGTTTTGTCCTTTTTGGACAGCATTCTGTCTACAGTTGAAGCAAGGGCTTTTTGTTGCCCAGTGGCTAGCTTGCCACTAATGCAGCCATCTCCAAGTGGAGATTCTTTGATGCTCATCATCTACTTGAAGTAGAATGGGGGATGCTGTCAGGAGCTGACTTGTCTCAATATCAAAAAAATCTTAAGTTAAGAAAACATCTTTGAATACCATATTCCACAGATCTCTTGAGGTTTTTGTTGTTGTTTTGTCTGGTGGGTTTTGGTGTATTGTTTTGTCTTGAGACAAAGACTGATTATGAGGCCCAGATGAGCCTTGCATTTGTTATGTAGCCGAGACTAGCCTCAAACTCATGACTCCTCCCTGACTCAACCTCTAGAGTGCTGAGATTCCAGGTACAAGTCATCACACCGGGCTCTCTGCTTCTTCCCTCATTAAATAGCTTCACAAAATATTACACCCTGAAAAGCACCTACTCTGCTTTCCATTTAGATCCAGATCGATTCCCCAAACCATCTTGAAAGAGGGAAGGGGAAACTCGCTTGTTTGTTGTAACAGGTGATGCATGTGAGACATACAATCTTTTATAGTTACAAAAGAGTACAGCGCAAACGCATTTCCCTTCAACTGGGTCTCCTCTAGCTCCTCCCCCACGACAGTCGCTGCTTGTGTCTGTGGGTCAGAAACCCCATATCAGACAGAGAAACTGTGGTGACTAGCCCGTGAAGGGCTCTAAGCAGACAGCCTCTCGGCCTCGCCAAGGAAACCGTTTCGGCAAAGGAAATTCCGCCTCAAACAGCCAGAGAACAAAGTGTTAACGCGTGGGCCCGCCTCCTTGCGGCCTCTTCCGGGCAGAGAGGGGCGGGTCTACATCACTTCCTGGAGACTGACCGAATCCGGAAGTGATCCTCGAGAACCGAGTTTCTGCAGAAGGACTCCGGCAGCCGGTGTGGTTTTGGGATCATGAGCTGGTGAGTGAGGCCGGGCGGCGTCGGCTGGAGTCTGGGCGGCCCGACAGCCCCGCTCCTAAGCTGTTCCGGGAGCCTCCTCGGTGACCTCCCCGGAGGCTCCATCTCTCGGCCGGACTTTGGGGAAGATGGGCTGGAGGATCCCTTAGCTAGGGACCCCGCGTCTGATACTGTTGCCTGCCCTATCTCCCATCCTTTCAGCTCCTTGGTGTGAGGAGTCTCTCTTCCCTCTTCTCTCAAGTATCTACTGAGATAGAATCAGTGTCTTCCTTCGCTCCCATGGGCATCTCTGCACCGCGCCTGTCCTCTCCGAAGCTGTGTGAAGCAGTGTAGGTACAATTCTCTGATTAAAAAACAGCTGCTTTCAGACAACTGGAATAGCACCACCTAACAATCCTCAAAAGAAAAAATTCTTTTAAAAAAATTAAAAGTTGATTCACACACACACACACACAAACCCTTTTAATGTATGATTGGACTGTTTGAATCTTTCCAGGGCTATGACCCACTGGCCCTTCCTCTAAAATTGACATAGTTATCTTAAACTTTATGAGGATGGTCAAACCAAGGAGCCATAGAGCTGGAATGTCACAGCTGCAGGTGGTGGGGAGCTCACAGTTGGTACTTCCTAATGCTTGTGATGAACTTATTGCAGAAGGTCCTCTTCCAAAAGTCAGTCCTTATTTATTTGTTACTCTGGATTTTTGTTTTTTATGTACACAGGGAAATAGCCACAGATTTTCTTCTCTCCTAGAGCTTCTTAAAAGGCTGCCCATGTCAAGAACTTTACTATCAGGCCCAAGAGCCTGTGTGTCCACAATCTCAGTCTCACAAACTCCAACTGTTTACAGTGTAATTGTATGCCTAAATTGGCCTCCAGGGAAGTACGAGATGAATCAGCCCTCTTTAGACCCCAAGGTCCATTAATGTAGGGGCCATACTTGCTCAGAGCCCAGCCTGTTATGCAAAATAAGTGCATGATAATCAGCTATGAATGAATAAAATTAGCTAGACACCCTCTGAGAAGGCTTTCATGCTTGACCACCAGTGGAGACCAAGCTTTGGTCACAAGCAGCTAATGTCAGTCAATGTCATGAACAGCTCTCTAATGTACGGTGTAAACCATTTTTGTCCCTTCCTCCACCTGCTTCTCAGGCTGAGATTAATTGGTGGACAAATGTCAGACAGCTGGAGAAGCAGGGAAGGGGAGCCCCCTGCAATGCTCTAATAAGCCCTCACAGGAACCACTCATTTTCCTTCAACCTCTTGCTTCAAGAGGCCAACAGAAGGCTGGAGCCCGCAAAAGCCAACTTCCCCATCTTGTTAGAGCCTACTTAGCTAGTGACAGGTCAAGTGGCGCTTCTCAATTCCCTTTCCTAAAGAGGAATTGTTTCCTTTAAGCATCAACCTGTGTCCCCAGCCTCGTGATGGTAGAAGTCATCTTGTTTGTGCACCTCGAATCTTTGAGTCTCTCTTGCCTTTTTTTTAATATAAAGAAAGTACATGTGCTTTCTGTTTAGACTGGCACTTATAATTAAAAGGAAAACAGAACGTTTTTTTTCTTCTTCAGTAATTGGGAAGAGAGTAGAGCAGAAACCACTTGCAGTATCCACTTTCTAGATGAGCTCAAGCCAGTTGTTTTCATCCATCTTTCAGAAAGTTTTCTTTCTTTTTTTTTTCCTGAAAAACTAGCAGCCCATTTCCCCAAAGCCTGTCAGGTTGGAGAGAATTAGAATTGGCAGCAGCCAACAGGAGCTGAGGTTTTCGTGAACTCATTTGCCAGTACAAGCACATCTTGGTACCTCCTCGGATTGAGGGTCATGACCAAAAGGGTGGCTTTGTCCCTTGAGGAAGAGATTCTTTTCTCTTCCTGCTTCTACGTCATCTCTTGCGTGGACCCTGACCCTCTCTCCCAGAGAGGGGACCAACACCAGCGCCAGGGCACACAATTGCACTCAGTTCCTGGCTCAATGGCTGGCAAGGGAGCGAGGGTTGGGTCCTTCTGATTCACTCCCAGCGTGGTTTTCCTGCTCCTAGAATGAATCCATCCATTCATCTGGGGCTGGAATTTTCACTAGGGGAAGAGACCAGAGTGACGTAGAACCATCATGGGAGGCTGATGCCCAAGGTCAAGTTCACCAAGTACATGGACTAGGCCAAGCATAGTTAAATAAGGCCTAAGGCTACCATGGCCCTTGGTGCCCAAAGGGTTTCCATTGTTCTGGACTAGGCTGTACTTTCAAAATGTCACAGTGAGAAATGTCCAATATTGATGCCCTTTGCACACTGTGGACTTTGCATGAAGAGTGAGAGGCCTTTGTATTCTGCTTTCATTGTGCAGGCAGCCTTCATACCCCCTGTTTATTCAGGGAGTACCTGCACTACCACCCACCCACCCATTAGCCTTCCAGCAAGGCAACCAGTCATCTGTCCTATTAGGAAGAAAGCATTGGCTATTTGCCTCTCAGAGCACTAATTCACTTCTTGGCCCTAAATCAAATGCCCCCACACTTCTTCCTCACCCCTGAGCCACCTGTTAAGTATTGTGTTCAATATGGTATATAGAGAAAGTTGAGTGCAATTAAGATTAATTGTCGGGCATGGTGGCACATGCCTTTAATCCTAGCACTTGGGAAACAGGCAGGTGGATCTCCAGGAGTTCAAGGTCAACTTGGTTTACATAGTAAGTTCCAGGCCAAGCAAGGATACACAGTGAGACCCCATATAAAAAACAAACAAAAGTAGTGACTTTAATCTAGCTGTCTCCAGGAATTGTACCTTTCCCTGTATCCACATAATCTGAGTTTTAAATGATGAGAGGGGAGGGGTGCTGGAAATGTCTAGTAATTTGACAAGGAAGGGAAATAAAGGTAATAGAGGTAAAGTTGGACTGAGAAGTCAAGTACTTCATTCATGTCCAGATTCTGTTGCTCACAGGGTAGCTGCTCAGCCTTTCCAGGTCTTGTTTTCTCCCTCTGTAACATGGAGTAGATAATCCTAGAAGTTACTCTGCCACAGGAGTCTACTGGTAAGCATGAAAACTGTGTGCCCCTTTCTGACAGAATGATATGATTCCTTTCTGACATTTAGGTTTCTTCTCGATCACCTTCCTCTTAGGTATTGATATTCCTCAGACTCAGTCCGGAGTGTGTTTGGAAGGTGAACAGCTGATGTTCCACAGGCAGGGCGTCTGGTAGGTTAGGCGTCAGTGAATGCATTTCTCTTAAGACCTTTTTAAGTTCTCTTAGTTTTATGGAGCTGTACAGTGTGACACATACACACACAGTTGATACTCAGCCATTATTTGTTGATTAAATGCTGTTATTAGACATTGACAATATGCGAAGGTGCTAAATGTTGAGGGACATTTGGAAGACTGTAAGAGTCAACACATGCCTTTAGTAAGAGCCTGGAAAAGTACTGGAATTACATGGCAGGATAATGTCAGGAAGGATTCAAAGCAGATTTTAATTGAACTTTAACTTAGCTAGTCCCTCCTGTTTCCATGGAGAACTGAGAAAGAGATCCAGGTGAAAAGAAGAGTGTGGGAAAGGTGATTGAAGAGGGTACATGGAGGGCATTTGTAGGTACAGTTAGTAGGGAGGCCAATACAATAAATGGTTAGACAGAGGCTTTGCTGGTAGGAATTGGCATTCTAGTTTGGAGTCACTTCTTGTACTCCTGTCAATGCCCTGCTGAGGAATTGAAATTGAGCCTAGCCTTTGGAAAATTGAAGGCTTTGAAGCAGGGAGCTCGTATAGCAAAAGCAATGATTTAAATTATTGTGGCTGTGGCCTGCAAAGCGCAGAAAGGAGAGAGAATGAAGCCATGAAAGCCTTCTTGGGTGATGTCTTCACAACAGTTTTACTGCAATTTACAGTTAGAAATGCAATTGTATGGGGGTGGGTATTTTGGGTGTGGGTGTGTGTTGGTCTGAGGTCAATCTCATTGTTCCTCAGGTGCCTCTCACATTGTTTTTTGAGACAGGGTCTCTCACTGGCCTGGCAATCACTGATAAGGCCAGGCTGACTGGCCAGCAGACCCCAGGGATCCACCTCCACCTGTCTCCATTTCCAGAATGCTGGGATTCCGAGCACTGGCCACCTTACCCAACACTTTACATGTGTGCTGGGAACTAAGCTCTGGTCCTCATGCTTGCAAGGCAAACAGTTAACCAACTGAGCCATCACCTGCACCCTAGAAATATCTTTGACATCACACACACACACACACACACACACACACACACACACACACACAGAGTATAAATATATATATATTCCAACATCTATTATTTCTCTTTCATGTTTTAAAGGATGAATCATGTCCATTGATTTGAGGCTACTTTTGATATATATTATATAATATTATGTTTATGTATATGTATTATATATATTTCCTGAAATCTGGCAAGGCTGAGCATCTCTGTATAAGCTTCCTTTTCTAGAAAGTGACACTGATGGGAAGTGTTCTTTACAGCCTCCCTCTGTATTTCTCCTCAGTTCTCTTTTCCCTTCCCTTCCTCGCTCCCTCTTCTTTTTTTTTTTTTTTTAGACAAGGTCCCAGCACACACATGTAAAGAAAAATAGATAGATAGATAGATAGATAGTGTCACAATCTAAATTGATCTATGTGCCCTGGGTTAGAACCCAGCACCCCAGGAAAGAAATTTGATAGGTATTTTTGCATGTATTGCAGTTTGAGAACTGACTGTGCAGGCGTGTGGTCATAAATATTCAGACTAAAAACTAGCACTTGTCACTTCAAGTGAATATGGTGTTTATTTGGCTGGTTTCACTGGGTTATAAGACCGTGACTAAAAATAAAAATATTTCAGGATAGAGGTACTGGGGAGGTAAGTCAGTGAGCAGTAGAGTACTTGCTCACATGCCAAAGGCCCATGGTTCAATCCCCAGTACCAAAAGAGACAGAGGCAGCAGGAGGGGGGAAGAGGAAAGGGAGGGAAAAGAGAATTGAGGAGAAAGACAGAGGGCGGCTGTAAAGAACACTCCCCCATCACTGTCACTTTCCAGAAAAGGAAACCTATACAGAGATGCTCAGCCTTGCCAGGCAAACAGATTAGACCAACACCATCTCAGCCATCAGAGGGGAAATAGTGTCTAGGGTGAGGAGTAGTGGGTACTGGGTATTGGGGGCTGAGGGGGCAAATCGGACACTGTGGCACTGGGACAGTGGGAACCACAACAGCCCAGACCTCAGATAAACCATGTTCCAGAAACCTGCCTTGTCACTGTAGATGTCCAGCAACTAGAACATATGTACATAGTGAAGTGATGTGTCTAACGAGCAAGGCAGCCAGGACAGTGGCATGCACCTGCAACCCCAGCACTTGGAATACTGAGGTAGGAGCATTATGAGTTTGAGGTCAGCCTGGACCACAGACTAAGATTGAGATCCTGTCTCAAAACATAAATTAAGGGGCTGGAGAGATGGCTCAGAGGTTAAGAGCGCTGACTGCTCATCCAGAGGTCCTGAGTTCAATTCCCAGCAACCACATGGTGGCTTACAACCATCTATAATAAGATCTGGTGTCCTCTTCTGGCTCCAGGCATACATGCAGACAGAACACTGTATACATAATAAATAAGTAAAAAAAAATCTTAAAAAAAACATAAATTAAGTGAAGTATAGGTCTATATACAAACATGGATGAGTCTCAGAAGCTTGCTGCTGAGTGTAAAAAGTGACATCTCAATGATATTGTGCTGGTTGTTTAGACCAAGAAAACAATACTATGTTTTGCTTATGAACACATATAGTGAAAATATGGGGAAGAGAATAAGAAATCCTGGATTCAGAGTGGTGATTATTCTAGGGTAATAAAAAGGACAGGAATCTGGCGGGCTCCTTGGGGAGCTCCAGCAGCATCCGGACAATTGGGCACCCGCCCTTTCCTGCCTTCATTTCTTGCCGATTATGAGAATAGATGGTGACCTGTCTGTCAAGCACTAGAAGTTTCCTAAATAATCAACACCAAGCACCTTGAATTTTATGTCTTCTCTTTCCTTGGCATTTAAGCACACATCGGCCTGCAAGCTGCTAGCACAAATCCTCACACTGTTTTGGGAGAAATCCCTACTGGGTTGTAAGCTGGGGGATAACTTGGCCCTGATTGTGGACAGTCTGCTACAGGACAGCTGCTTGCCTCCAGAACAACATACACGTTTTCTGACCACTCCTTCCGTATTTTTATTTTTGTCACTTTGTGTACCTCTCCCTCTAGGCCTTGGTTTGGTCTTCAGCACAGTACCACTCCCACTAGCCTCCCAGCAAATCTTTCCACACCACTTACTGCATGTCAGGAGCTGTTTCAAGCATTGAACTCTTAACACCTTCAGCAGCCCTATAGGATAAGCAGATGCTTGCCCCATTTTATAGGTAAGGAAACTGAGGAACTTGTGTGAATGTCACAGCTGGTAGTGGGCACATCCAGGATTTGAACCCCAGCATTCTGATGCCAGGCTTCCTCCAGTGCCACCCCTGTGAAGTACGGGAGTAGAGCACTTCAGGGTAGTCAATGTATCAGAAGTATCTCACACAGGACCTGGCCATAGAAGATGTGTAATAAATGGTCACTTTAATTAGGTGGTGTCCCTATTTACATGACCTAACACTATGTGGTTCATCCTGTCTCCTCGGGGAACAGCGGGAAGGAGGGATCACAGCTGAGCCCATGGATTGTCCTGGTCCCACTTACAAGTCAGCCAAGTCACAGAGTCATGCTTTTTATTTTTAATTATGCACACACCCTCTTCAAACGAATGGCAGGTAGTGTTCCAAGTCCTCTGGTTTGAGATGCAGCTAATTCATGCCAAACAGCCAGGGCGGAAAGCCGTGGTCATAGGCACTGAAGTGGATGATGTCGGCCCACGTTGTTGCCCTCTAAGGGAGTCTGTCCTGCCCTTTCTCAGGCTGACCTTTCTCTGGCCTTTAGCATGGCAGCTAGAAAAGATAGATCCATTGAGCACCTGTTTCAGAGGTGCCACATGACTACAAGCCCTGCCTGGCCCTGACCCAGACCCTGGGCCTCAACTTTTCTGATTGTTAAGGTGGTGGTGGCTTTGTGGGCCTCAGACCAGAGCAGGCAGAACTCCAAAGACAATCGTTAAAGGATGGATGCAGGGCCAGTCCTAGCCCACTGGAAAAGCTGCTGCCTCACGCCCACCTTCCTCTCTTACCCGAGACAGTGACTCAGGCCCAGGCCACTCCCTGGGGAGCCAGGGTTTCAGCCACTATCAACCACCGCCCACTCTGGCTCAGTCTTCCTTTCTTCTCATCCCCATCCCAGCTCTGTGAGTCTCTTGCCCAGCTGGAGATATCAAAAGGTACAGAAAGGGGGAGCCTGAATCATTCTGGGGGTTCTCTCTACCCACAGGCCTAGATTCCCACTTACTAGAAACAAATTTTAGAAAGATAGGTGAAGCCAAGAGAGTGTACAGAGGTTTGCACTCCCAGCTGTTGCTTCTGATGAGCACAGGAGATGCTCCCAAGAAGACAGGAATTGAGTGATGTGCTGGGGTGACCCCGGGGATCCCCACCCAACCACCATCTGGGTCAGCCTCCTGTCTCTGCCCCTGCAGTAGAGGCGGGTGAGGAAACAAAAGATTGAGAAACCTAGCAAACGGAGAGTGCAAACGAGCCGTTTTGTAAACAGATGTTACACAAGAGCAGCAACTTTTTTGGAAGGTTTCACTGAGGCAGACAGAATTAGCTAACTGGCATCATACTGCTAATAGAGATATTTACTGTTTGAAAAAAGTATATTTGTAGCTTCGGAGACCATCCTGTTGACTTTTCTTTATTGTGAAAAAAAAAATAGAATCCTTTCCCTCTGTACACACGGAACTTGGGGTTTTTTTGTTTTGTTTTGTTTTTGTTTGGTTTGTTTCTTTCTGAGGTGAGGCATGTTGGAGTTTGAGGACTGTTTTTTCCATTTTGTTACTGAGACCGAAATATCCCTTCCCCTGGCCTCTGGTGCTTATGTCTCTGGAGAGGCCAGCAGGACTGAGGAGTGACTCCCTTTCCAGAAAGGGGACTATAAGCCTCTTGATTTCCTCTAGAACATAGAGGTTCTCTGGGTGGCAAGTCCTACTTTTCTCTCTGGGCTGCTGCTTGCCCCTCTGGTCCCCAGGGGAGAACATGAGCAAAGCTGGGACAGGAGGAACACAGAGCCCCATTGGTCTCCTTGCTCTGGAGGACCACAAGCCTCCTGTGACCCAGCAGCACCCCAGCTGTCACTCATGTATGCTGCCACTTCCCAGAGCAGCTGTTTCTTCTAGCCTGATTGCCCTGAGGAAGGAGAAGCAGAAAGCCTGGTGAGATGTAGCTGGGCTACAGTTTCTTGTCTTTTGTCCCCCTCCTTGCCACTTCCCCACTGCCCACTGAGAGTATGCCCCATGTCAGTGCCAAGGAGTGTGCCATCTGCCCCTGGTGTCTAGTCATTTCTCTGGCCACAATGGAGTTATATTAGAAATTAAGCCAAGAGACTCCTCTCCTGTCATAGTACCCTCAAAAGCTCTTTAGAGTACCTTGCTTGGGGACTGGAGAGATGGCTCAGTGGTTAAGAGAAGTTTCTGCTCTTGCAGAGGAACTGAGTTCAATACCCAGCACTTAAATGGTGCCTAACCACCATCTGTAATTCCACTTCCAGATATCTGACACCCTCTTCTGGCTTCTGCAGGCACATGGTACCCATGCATACTTGCAGGCACAACACTCATACACAAAATAATTACACATTTTCTTCACTCAAGCTCTAGTAACTTCTCTATGCTTTGCTTCTGAAGCCAAAGGCCAACTCTGATCTGCTACTGTTGGCATTCCTTGTCAACTGAGTTTTGATCACACATCAGATTGGGAACCCAAAGGCTGTTACCTCTTTTGCTCTTTATATACCCTTGTCTGAGAGTGCATGTGGCAGGGGAGGGAATCATTTGTGTGTCTTTCAGGAATCCTAAATCATACTATAATATTTTGTAGGACGTAAGTGTAGGACAATGTGTTTCTTTTGCTCATTCATTTAATCATTCATCACTGTGGGATAAAGTAAAGGGTCCATGAGGTCATAGCATGGGTTTTCCTTATTTGTCTTAATGTCGACAGAACCTAGCATAGCATTTGGCACAAAAGGTGGCCCTTAGTAACGGTGCATTAAATACTCATCAAAAGGTTGAGAACATTGCACCCTGCCTTCAACAGCACCTGCCAGGGTTGCATAGAACAAGAGCATTCAACCCCTGTCCTTGATAAGGCATGTATCATGATTGGAAAGCAAGATGTAGGCACATAGAAGTTAGCTAACCTGTGCCCTTTACCAAGCAGAACACTTCAATAATGGCAGGATGGTTCAATATCAGGAAACATATTTGCTCCTTTTATCACAGCAGTACGTCCATAAGAGAGCAAACTGCTCACCCAGATGCATGCTGCCAAGACATTGACTTGCCAAAAATGCAATTTTTCTTTCTTTTAGTAATCTAGGAACAGAAAGCTACTTCCTTCCTGTTCTTGGGCTTTCTGAGTGAAGTCAGTAATTCCCTTCATTTTTCTCAATGAAAGAGCAAATGCACAGCCATTTTATTCTTACACACACACACAAAAAAAGACTGTTTCTAGTTAACACAGCAGCTAGACAAGAATTAAGTAGAGGTTCAAGTATTGGTTTTAAAAAAAGAATATTTTTATCATTATTTTCCTATATCTATTTGGAAAACCTAATTGGTCTCCCTCTGTAGTTGAATTTCTTAGGCCATATAGGTTAAGTATGTAGGTATAGTCATATGGTGAATGGTTGCACAGTAAATGTATCCAGCAACATAAAATGAAAAAGATTAAAAAAAATTCACCACCATGGTACATACCTAAGATATATAGAGCTAAAGTTTTTACATTTAAATATTACTTTGGGCTCTTACTAGCCAACAAGATAAATGTGGAGGCTCCATTTAAAAAAGAAAGGGAAGCCGGGCGGTGGTGGCGCACGCCTTTAATCCCAGCACTTGGGAGGCAGAGGCAGGCGGATCTTTGCGAGTTCGAGGCCAGCCTGGTCTACAAAGCGAGTCCAGGACAGCCAGAGCTGTTAAACAGAGAAACCCTGTCTCGAAAAAAAAAATAAAAAATAAAAAAAAATAAAAAAGAAAGGGAGGGATGGAAGGGGAAGGTAAGGAAAGAATCAAGTATTAAGACTAAGGGACACAATAAAAAGACTTGAATGAGCAGATGAAAATATTGCTATCCTAAGTGTAAACTTAGGTGTCCATGGATGTAGGTTCTTCACACACTTAAAGGCCTATGAGTATGATGCATCTCTAATTATATTAAATATATATTTGTAAGGTTTCAGTGTGGAGGGAGGACACAGCTGATGATTCATCTTGAGTAATAGAACTAAAATAACCCTAAATATTACCTGAAAAAGCCGTTCAATGAAAAGGAATTAATTTTGCTGGATGTTAAAAAGTTTTTTGTAACCCTAAATAGTTAAGCTCATGTTATTTATCTGTGATATGGAACAGTAGGAATATTTAACACCAATACATGATTTTTTTTCAAAGATATTTTTTAAGTTATGCATGGTGGTGCATGCCTGTAATCCCAGCACTTAGGAGGCTGAGGCAGGAGGATTACTGTGAATTTAATGTCAAGGTGTGCTATAGAATGAGTTCCAGGGAAATGTAGGCTTCAGAGTAAGAACCTGTAAGAAAAAAAATCACATAAGCACACACAAAAAAAGATTGTATAGTACATGTTTGTGTGTGTGTGTGTGTGTGTGTGTGTGTGTGTGTGTGTCAGGGCCAGAAACAACCCAAGCTGTTGTTCCCAGGTGTTATGTACCTTGTGTTTTGAGATAGATCTCACCAGTCTGGAACTCCAAGTAGGCTGAGATGGTTGGCCAGGAAGCCCCAGGAGACTGGGATCGTAAATTATAAGTGTGTGCCAGCACACTTAGCTTTATTTAAAAAAAAAGATAAATTTTAATTCCTGTTACAGCAACTGTCTAGCTACACACTTAAAATGAATTTTAAATTGATACAGGATTTAAGAGTAAAAAATAAACCATTAAAATTCATATGGAAAGAAAGGGGACACAGAATAATCAAAATAATCTTAAGATGAGCAAAGTTGGAAGGCTTGCATTTCTCAACCTTTAGGCCTACTCCAAAGCTCCAGTAAGTAAGATGGGGTAAACTGACATATAGATTAATGGAATGAAATTGAGGGTCTGGAATATACCTTTGCATTTGTGGCTAGTTGGTATTTTCCACTGGATGTCAAGACAATCCAAAGATCAGTCCTCTCAGCAAACTGCTGTGATAAAATGAGACAGCCATTTGCAGAGGAGTGAGTTGCACCACACCACATAAAAAATTAACTCAGCCGGGCGGTGGTGGCGCACGCCTTTAATCCCAGCACTTGGGAGGCAGAGGCAGGCGGATCTTTGTGAGTTCGAGGCCAGCCTGGTCTACAAAGTGAGTCCAGGACAGCCAAGGATACACAGAGAAACCCTGTCTCGAAAAACCAAAAAAAAAAAAAAATTAACTCAAAATCTATCAAAGACCTATAATGTGAGAGCCCAGCTATAAAACCCTTATAAGAAAACGTAGGAATAAATCCTTACAGCACTGAATTTAGCAAAAGATTCTTAGACATCACACCAAACAAGCATGAACAGCAAAAGAAGAAAAAAATTAGGTAATTGAACTTTATCAAAATTTTAAACTTTAATACTTTAAAGCATTTCTCCAGTGGGTGTGGTGGCACATGCCTTTAATCCCAGCACTCTGGAGGCAGAGGCAGGCAGATCTCTGTGAGTTCAAGGCCAGCCTGGTCTACAAAGTGAGTCCAGGACAGTCAGGGATACACAGAGAAACCCTGTCTTGAAAAACCAAAAAAAAAAGCTTTTTTTCAGTTCCTATTTTTTTTTTAAATGAATCCACAGATGGGAGAAAATGTTTACCAGCCATGCATCTGTTTAGGAATTTACACCCAAAGTGTAAGCTGGCTTCTCACAACTCAGCAGAAGTAAAGAAAGCCCAGTGCTACACATGTGACCAGTGAACACAGGAGACAGGTGCAAATCAAAGCTACAGTGAAGCACTACCCTACACCCACCTGTACGGGAGGGGAAAGAGCCAGACCCTAACTGGCATTGGGCAATACCAAGAACCATCCGACCTTCCATTACAGAGCCTGGCAGCTCAGGAGCTGGCAGTGCCAAGAACCTCTAGAGTGGGGTGACAACTGGGCCCTAGGCCAGGATTGGATGAAAAGTGCTTCTAAATTAAGTATAGAGTCCAAAGATCTCCCTTTCTCTGCCTTACTGAGAGATGCCTCAACTCTGTCCTAACAGAAGGATGAAGGGTCCCTCTACTCCAGAGGGCTTTATTCTGGCGGACATACAGTTGGTCAGACTCTGAAACTAATAAACCCTTGCTTCAGGAACCCTGACTTGCATGAATGCTATCCAGCCCCTTCAGAAAGAGTGCTCGCCACGAGGTCACGTGGGCTTGTTTGTCTAAACTGAAAGCATTTCTGCCATAATTAATTTGTATTGTTTGCTTAACCCTCTGACTTTTCACTTTGTCTTTTCTTTTCTCCCCCTCATGCTACTCAGTTTTGGCGTAGCCTGTGCCCTTATTACTGTGGCACTGGGAGACTGAGCTGACGTTATCCTGTTTAGCCTGCCATTTGCAAAGGCATTTTTGGACATTTTTAATAAAACAAATGAAAAGTGACTAGCTCTGAATTTGAAACATACAAAAAATACCTTTGAAATCACCTATAATTTTTTAAATTAAAGGAGAAACTGAGTATTGTAACTTACTGGTAGAATTCTTGCCCAGTAAGCCTGTGTTCAATTCCCAGCACTATAAAAAATGAAGGGTAATTGAATTTAAAATGAATCAAACAGGAATGATAAAGGTAAGGTGAGCAATTACATCATTGGAAATCAAATAATATAGCAAAGTTTTTTTCAGTTTGTACCCAAAACTAGTCATCAGTAAGGAGACAAAATCAATTTTAAATATTAATGACAATTGTTTGAGAATCCTTTTAATAAACAGGATCGATTGACATGAACACATTGGTAAGACATGAATTTCTGGCAGATTTAATCATGAAAGACACAGCAAAGATAACAGAACTCATGATATGTCTCCTAGAAGGACATCAGTGACAAAATGGTTAGTCACTAACTCAGAGAGCATTGAGATTAATCGTTGTACCAAGAAATCTTGAACTGTGCTCTGAAGCACAGTTTAGTTTATTTATAAAAGAAATATAAGATTTGCTTAAATTTCATAGCAATCTTAAATTTTCTTTCCTTTTTTTTTTTTTGGTTTTTCCAGACAGGGTTTCCCTGGCTGTCCTGCTCACTTTGTAGACCAGGCTGGCCTCCAGCTCACAGAGATCTGCCTGCCTCTGTCTCCTGAGTGCTGGAATTAAAGGCATGCACCACCACACCTGGCAATAGCAATCTTAAAATTTACATTTATACATTATGAGTAAGCAGGGAAACATGATTTATTCCTAAAGTATAAGTAGTTGAAAACAAATTTCAATCAACTCTACTAGAGAAAAAACTGAATTCTCTTTTTCCTTTAAGAAAATGATACTGACTGACTCTGTCACATGAAAAGACAAAGACCATGCAGCCAAAAGAGTAGGAATAAAAATACAGAAGTGTATCAAGCAGATGATTAATAAAACTGCAAGGTTATTCTTGATTTGTTTTGTTTGTTTGTCTACTTTTAAATTTTATTTTTGGATCCTTTTTCTACACTTAAGTGTTCACTTTTACAACTACTTTTTTCTTTAAAAAGGCATGCAAAATTCTATACACATTGGGCTTCAAATCCCTAATGACCTGTGAGAGATTCGATGCAGTCAAGGGTAAGAGGATCACAGTGAAGTCAGGAAGATAAAATGTCTGTCCACAGCCAAGTGCCAAGACATGCCCATCCTCACCAAAACACATAGGCGCACACACCCTGTTCCACCCACCCACTTCCCAGAATGCTGGCAGGGGGGCCTTTATTCCCAGTGCAGGAGACTAGTGGATTCTTCCCTTCCCAGGAAAAAAGACTGCAGGTCAAGAACATCCCCACAAAAATGTTAGTCAAATGGTTTTACGTGACTGACCAATGTCCTATGAGCCTCAGGGTTTTCTTTTGTCCCCTAATTACATATGTGAGACATCCAAGGCACGCACATCAGTCCAGTATATAAAGACTAGTGAGAAAGAGACTGGAAAGGGAGAAGGAACTTTAAGCTATCATCACAGTCCATAGAGAGTTGAGCCGGCTGAGGAGTCAGAACAGCACCACAAAGGGCGGCCCAGGAGCCAAGCTCTGACATCAGAGACACATTAATGAAATAACTACTACAGAGGAGACCCTGCCTCCAGCCTCAGCACTGAGCTGCAGGGCAGGCACTTTCTAAGTTATTATTAGCAATTGGGTTTCTTTTGCAAAATACACTGAATTAAAGCCATGTCACTGGGATTAAAGTCATGTATTTTAAGAAAAACCTGATAGCAGGAATGCAAACAACTCTTTACAAGTATTAGAAGATAAAATTAAAGTGTTGAAGGGGGCTGGAGAGATGGCTCAGCGGTTAAGAGCACTGACTGCTCTTCCGGAGGACCCGGGTTCAATTCCCAGCACCCACGTGACAGCTCATGACTGTCTATAACTCCTGTAATGTGCATAGAATAAAACTAAGGTTTCTTTAAAAAAAAAAGAAGAAGAAAAGAAAGTGTTGAAAATGCAGAGAAATCAGAGAGCAAGAGGGATCAGCAAGATTGCAGCAAGTACTAGGATGTGGAGGAGAAAGAAGTCAGTGCCAGTCAAGTCTGAAGATTGCCCAGTGAGAAGCCAGCCCAGTGGCTGAAAACAGATCCAGGAGGTACACTGTTATGAAACTCCATGACAAATCTGCCATCCTTTGGACTTGCATAAAGAAAATGAAAAATGGACCACATAAAAAGTGTGGCTTTGAACTTCAAGAAGACCTCATACAGAGATGTGGTGGGAAGGTAGAAAAAGTAATGTCTTTGAAATTCAAAAAGAAACTGGCCAGGCATGTGACACACCTGTAATCCCAGGCTTAGAGGCTGTAGCAAGAAGGTCACACTTGGGAAAGTAAAGAAACCCTGACTTAAAATGATATGCAGCCAGGCGTGGTGGTGCACACCTTTAATTCTAGCACTTGGAAGGCAGAAGCAGGCAAATCTCTGTAGGCAAGGCCAGCCTGGTCTACAAAGTGAGTTCCAGGACAGTCAGGACTACACAAAGAAACCCTGTCTCGAAAAAGGAAAAAAAAAACTGAAAATAGACTAACATAAGAGCCAGCTATCCCCATCTTGGTCAGTGTACCAGAGCAATACCTGCACGTCTGGTCAGTGTACATCTGTACTAGTCACAAAAAGCAGGACATACATTCAACCTATGATTCTGCCATCAAATAGATAGATAATGAAAATGTGGGACATATACACAAGGGAATTTTTGTGCAACCATAAAGAAAAAGGAAATCATGACATTTGCAGGGGGAAAATGATTGCAACTGGAAGTCATTATGTTAAGCAAAATAAGCCAGACTCCAAAAGACAAATCCCATGTGTGTTTTTCCTCTTGTAGAAGCTAAATTTAAAAGGGTGTGTGTGTATCACAAAATTAGAAAAGGGATAATGAAAGGAAGAGATCTTAAGGGAAGTGGGAAGTAGAGTACTGGAATCCTCATAATAGGAAAGCTGAAGCAAAGACTAATGGGATGGGAAGGGAATCAGCTCAGGAGAGGGAGGACAGTGGGGCATGTGTGAGCAAATGAGGCCAAAGTATTATGTTACAAGCATATAAAGATGCTGTAATGAAACCCATTACTTCGCCTGCTGACTTAATAATTTTTAAATGCTAGACTTAAAAATTATGTTGACACATCAAAACATCCATGTTACATATTTCTTTTAAAAGGTTCGCTCAGTGTATATGTACCTATGTGCATATGTGTCAGATGCATGGCCATGCAGTAACTTAGCATCCCTCTGTGGTGTGTGTGCATTCACATCTTGTTGTTGTTGTCATTTGTGTTTTTCCATGTCTTCTAAGTTTCTAACAGTAATCAGGTGCTATTTTTGTAGTTGAGAAAAAAACTGAAGGGTTGGTTTTGTTGGTCCATTGGTTGACTGGTTGGTTGGTTTCTTTCTGTTTTCTTTTTGGCTTATTTGAAGAATTACAGCAAGTGCAAAGAAAAAAAAACAGTAGCTGCATTCTCTCACCCAGGACTGACACTGCCAGCACTATTTGCCTCAGCTGTTTTTCTTTTGGCCCATGTGAAAAAATATATAATTAACATCACTGAAACATTAACCTTGGTCAGAGATAAAGACTGGCAAGGGGTCTTTTTCCCTTCTCGATCACCCTTTTCTTGAATTTTTTTTTTCAGTGAAACCATTCTAAGTAAGCAAAGCTTTAGGCTTCAGAGCACCTCCTAGTCAGTGGGGAAGTAGGAAGGCTCTATTTGGGTGGTGAGGCTGTTTGCCCCATTTCCCTGTGATACAAGTGGTCCTGACAACATACATTTTCCAGTTTGGGACAGGATATAAGGGATGTAGACTCAGAGAAACTCCAAACAGGTCATATGGCTGAAGTAGGAAAGAGGTATGATGAGCCTGGAGTGTCTGGTAGTTAAAGGAGCTACTGCCTAACTCACTCATGTACTCACACACTGATGGGAATATGTCAGAAGGCCACAGGAGCCAACTGTGAGGCTCTTAGTGGCCCGACTGAAGCAGTATCAAAATAAAGCAGTACTGGATTATGAGCCTGAGTATACAATAGCCACGTGTTCACACTGATAATGAATGATAGTCTAGGTAATTAAAATCAATAGTGGCTCCCTAGTGCAAAGGAGCAGGGGGGGGGGGTGAGGGGCCACAGTGGGGCACCACTGAAGCACTTCCTCAGCCTGAGGCCCAGTGGGGGCGCAGGGCTCTACCATGTCTGTAGCGTACCCATGAGGGGACAGGACAAGAATGGCTGTCTCTCTCTTTTTCTTTTTATAAAGATTTATTTTTATTTATGTTATGTGTCTTTGTGAATGTATGCCAGATGTGTGTGGGTACCTGCCAAGGCCAGAGGAAGGCTTCAGATGCCCTGAGCTGGAGTTGTGGGTATCTGTGAGCCACCCCATGTGGTTAATGGGAACTGAACTCAGGTCCTCTGAAAGAGCAGCCAGTAGTACTCTTAGCCCACTGAGCCATCTCTGTAGCCCCAAATCCCAAGAGATGTGAGAAGGTATTCTAGCTATAAAGCATCTGACCAGTGCCCCTTAAAACTGTCAGTGTCTCTGGGCATGGTGGCACATGCCTTTAATCCCAGCACCCAGGAGGCAGAGGCAGGCAGATCTCTGTGAGTTCAAGGCCAGCCTGGTCTACAAAGTGAGTTCAGGGCAGACAGGGCCATTACACAGAGAAACCCTCTCTCAAAAAAACAAAAACAAACTTATCAGTGTCATCAAAGCCAAGGGAAGTCTGACACTGTCACACCAAGAAGCACTTAAGGACCAAATGTAGTGTGGTAACCTGCATGGGTTCCTGGTTCTGAAAAGGACACGGAGGAAAAACTCAGGCAATCTGAATAAAGCACAGACTTTAATATGTCATTCCAAGTTCATTAATCATGACTAATGTACCATACTAATATAAAATGTTCATAATGGGGCACAGGATAGGGAGGCATAGTAATTATGATACTTCACAATTTTTCTGAAAATCTAGAATAAAATGTTTATTTTCCTTAAAAGGTGTTGTGACAGGTAGACATGACCTTGGGGTGAGCAAATTGAAAAAATAGTGCAGCTGGTCTGATAAAATCCTGTGCGATCGTCAGTAGCTGCGGTGGAGACCTGGCTCTCCGTGGGAAACCTCTATCCCTTTGTGCTGAAACACCTCTTTCCATGCAGGCTCACCTTCACTTTCAGGCTCTTAGCCATTAGCCCCTCCTGAAACCACAGACTTCGAGACCCTAAGAACACTGAACTGTGAGTGGCAGAGAGAAGTCAGGGGCCTTGTTGAAGCAACACAGTGACCCTGGGCCTGTCATTGAATCTTTTAAGATGTTTCCTTCCTGTAGAATGAGAGAGAGGGTTAAAGTGGGAAAAACTCTTCTGTGGTCCCATGCTGCGCTAAAAGGTCTGTGATTCCAAGGTGGGGTTTAGAGAGGCCATGGCTCTGTGGGTGACAGCCGCCAACACTAGCTTCCTTGACTGTGTTCTTCAGGATTCTCAGCCCACTCCCCACGTTCTTGGGGTGTAGATTCCTTGTAAGTGAGCAGGAGGCCCATCTAGTCCCACTGCTTTCATAGTTGAAGAAACTGGGTTTTGGGGAAACTGATTTGTTCGGTGGCCAACCCAGTGGGGCAGAGGCTGGGTCTGCTTCCTGCTAGAGCCTGTCCCAATGCAGCTTCCTTCCCATAGGACCTGAGTGACCTTATCTGCCTCCAGAGTGGTCCTAGGGCGTTCTTGTTCAGCAGTCATCAACTTGAGGCTCCAGTCTTAGGGAAGTGATGGGGGCTGGGACAGAAGGCCCAGGTCCCCCGGGCTTTTCCCTTCAGGTGTGAGAGAGAAGCACTTGTCCTCCTTCTCCCCTCCTCCCCTCCATAGCATACCCTTCCCATCTGTGATAACACAGCTCAAGAAGCTTTGTTTTCATCCAGCCCCCAAAGGGTTAACGCTCCCAAATTATGGGGCTGGGTTAACAATAAACAGGATGTCCTCCAGAAATTAAATTTAAACCGCTGTGACTCAGGCTGGCCCATCCCCTCAACCAGATGGCTGTCTGGGGGTTATTATTGGTGGTTAATTATACCGTTGGGGTTAGCAGCAGAGTTGGTCAGCTTGGGCCAGGTGGAGGCGGGCACGGGAGAGTGGCTAAAGGAAGGATGGGAGTGGAGCCTAAGGGTTGGTGAGAACAGCCATTGGCACATTGGCCCAGGAGCCAAGAGGGGAATATTGAGAAGCTGGCTTTGGGCTTCTTCCTAGAGCCAGTCCCTAGATTCATTTTTCACCAGGGACGGGACAGGTAAGGAAGACACATTAACATTTCTATCACCACTGGGATGAACCATGTTGATGTTCTTCCCTGACCACCAGTATGGACTAACAGGGTCCATGTTGTCAGTTCCTGGAAAACATCTCTCAATTGCCTGGGCCAATCCACTCACTCCTGAGAGCAGGAAAGGGTCCCAGGGCACCCTGCTGGAGTAGATGGAACCAGGACTGCACCTCCACTTCTGAGCTCCAGCCCCAAGATCTCCCTTGTGTTAGGCCCAGCTTCTTCCAAATGAGCATGGGAACCTGGTAAATAGAGCTTCTTGGCAAGTTCAAGGCAGGCTTGGGCAGATTCTTTGCCAAGTCAGCCACATTTGCTCTCGTCTTTTTAACTAGTCATAAATGCTCCTTAACATGTCATCTCCCTTAGCATCCCCAAAAACCTTACCAGACACATTGTAGCCCCTATGGGGAAACTGAGTACTTCTCATAGAGGATGAGGGATGTTGGTGGGCTTTTTCTAGGACATGTTTTCAAGAATGATAGCTGTTATAGGAAGCCATGTTTCTCACTTAGTTCCTCAAAACAAGGTTTGCAGATCCTCAAGTGTCTCCCTCCCCTCACTTTTCTAGTGTGTTTAAGTGACAGACCACTAACAGGAATGATGTTCTCGGCAGGCAGGAGTGACCAAGAGCCTGCATGACTCATGGTCTGTCCCAGAACCAAACCGTTGGCTCACATGCCCCCAGAACATGAGGATGGAGGACCAAGTGCTGATCCCTTCTCTGCAACCACTCCTGCAGCCCAGCCTTCCCAATGTCTCACAGCATCCCTCTATCTCTCCCTCTTACAGGATTCCATTTAAGATCGGGCAGCCCAAGAAACAGATTGTTTCAAAAACAGTGAGTAACCCAGTTCTTATGCCCTGAGACTCAATTGTGCCTCATATGACCTCTCCATGGAACCTGAGCCTTCTGGTTTTCTCTCTCAGTACTGGAGATTGCACCAGGGCTTCGTGCACACTAGACAAGTGCTCTGTCAGTGAACTACCTTCCCAGGCCAGAACCTGAGTGTTGACAATGCACATTTGGGAGCTGGAAGGTCAGCACCCTGAGCCTTATTCCCAGTCATTGGTTCTAGAACCTGGCACCCACAGGGGCCTTCTGTCCTGGGGCTTGTTGGTTGCTTCCCCAACTTTGGGCATGTGTAGATGCTCTCCCGTCTGAACAGTCTTATTCCTGAGAGAGCTCTGGAGCACACACCTCTCCCCGCACACATGCACCACCATAGTGCCTAAGGCCTTTCTTTTTGGCTACCTCAACCACATAAAAGACCAGGCATGTTCTCCAGGTGGCCTAGTTCTGTTTTGTTTTGTTTGTTTTGAGACAGGGTTTCTCTGTGTATCCCTGGCTGTCCTGTACTTGCTTTGTAGATTAGGCTAGCCTGGTACTCACAGAGATCTGCCTGCTTCTGCCTTCCAAGTGCTAAGATTAAAGGCGTGCGCCACCACGCCCAGCTAGCCCACTTCTTTTTGCTCATACAGACAGATATATCTCTGCCATGGCCCAGTCGCTCTATGTGATGGTAACACCTACCCACCTTTGAACCTGTTATATTTATCCCCGTTTTATGCCTGAAATGGGAGAGGAAGAGTCACAGATCCTAGAACATTGGATCTAGAAGCCCATGGACCTCATCTGGCCTCACTGTCTGGTTTTTCCATAGAGTGGTAGAGACATTGTTAGATCTGAAAATCTTCTCTTGGAGAGCTGGAGTTAGCACTATGGGTCTCTGGCTCTAATCACTCCTCCGTCCATGCTTTGTGCTGCTCTCACTATGCAGCCCTGTCTGTCCAGAGTAGCCTCTTGAGCCCCTCACACACAAGCAAGGCCTCTGGGTTTTTGGGGGGTTTGTTTTCTTGTTTATTTGTTTATTTTTCCAAGACAGAGTTTCTCTGTGTAATAGTACTGTCTGTCTTTGTAGACCAGGCTGGCCTCAAACTCACCTGCCTCTGCTTCCTGAGTTCTGGGATTAAAGGTGTGTGCCACCACGCCCAGCTAAGGCCTTGGGTTTTAACATGAGTGACCCTACATCCTGATACCTCAAAGTTCCAGCACTGTCCGTGCAGTAGACCTCCTCCCCACCCCGGTGCCCATCCTCTGAAGTCCTGCCATCCTCCTGGTCTCCCTCCTAGATCCTCCAGAGCTAGAGGAAAGATCCTGCTTTGGTTTGGCAGGAAGTTCAGCATATCTGACCAATGCCTCCATCTTCAGGAAGTCCAAAGTTAGGTCACAGGAAAGGAGCTTGGGTTCAACTTAGAAGAGTTGCCCTCGCCCTCATGCAACTGCAGCTTGTACAGACTCAGTGTCACCTCCATGGCTGCCCATCTGTGGAGACTCTCAGCTAAGACCCAGAAAGTCTGGGTGTACAAATGCTGGGCTCCAAGGAGTGGAAGGGTGTGGCTTTGAGTCTCCAGAGGGTAATGTCAGTAGATCCAGAAGAGCCGTGGTTTTGACAGGGTCTTTTGCCTCTTTGTTCACCACCACAAACAAGAAGACAGAAATCCCTCCTTCTACCAGGACTTTCATCTTTCATCAGTGGCACTTTGATGGCACTCCCACAGAACCGGATGGGCTACGGTACACTTTCCATCTTCTTGCAAGAGTCTGTTTGTGGAGAGGTTTTGGTTCTTAGGGCTATTTTTTTTTTTTAAGGGGAGGAATTACTTTTTCAGTTTATGGTTCCAGGGGTCTCATTCCATCATGGTGGGGTATCCTAGATCCTTTACTTTCAGGAATAGCAAAGAGTCCCAGGGAAGAACAGATACTCGACCTACCCCCAGCCTCATAGCTTCCCTTGTCTCCTCCCTATGCCTGTCTATGTCCTTGCTGGGGACTTGTCATCTTTAGTCTGTGATGTCCCTTCCCCCAAACTGAGCATGTATCCAGTAGTTGTTAAGGAGCCAGGTCAGAGACTGACTATGTGGACTCCTACCTGGCTCTGCGTCTGTCATCTGGGACTTTTGGCACATTCCCTAGCCTCTTCAAGCCTTAACTTTCTCATGATGCAAGGTAAGGATAACCCTTGTACCTATGGTACACAGATAGGAAGAGTCTCACACAAACCAGTGCATATCAGGCACTTAGTCTAGTGTCTGGTCTGTAAGAAGCCCTCACTGACAGCTGGTTTGGCTTCCTCCAAAGCCATCAAGGACTCAGCCTGTCCCAGCAGCTCCATGCTCCAGTGCAGTGAAGTTGTGGCTAGGCCTTTGATCTTTCATCAGCAGTCAAAGCAGAGGGGTGGCTTGGAATGGAGTCTTTGTCTGCTCAACCGATTGCCCTCAGCTACCAGGGTGCTTAAGCATAGGTAACAAGACCCTGCCTTTTCTAGAGGGGTTCTTGCCCATCTCTCCACCCCTAGCACAGGCCTGGGCTATGCAAATGTCTCCAAATCTCTGGCAGCTGTCCTTAGACGCTGGTGACGCACGCTGGGATAGGAGCAGATGTGGCCGCCCAGGTTATTGAAAGTCATGGCGCCCCAGTCATGGGAAGAAATGCTCATGTTATCTTCAGGGAGTTTCAGAAGGCTTTTGGCTCAGGGTACTCAGCTTCCAGCCACAAAGAAAACATTGTCTTTGCTGTCACTGCTTGCCTGTGTTCAGGTTATGAATGTGCGTTCCACGATTGTTGAGGCTGTGGCAGGAGTGGTGTGTTCTCTGCAGGGGCTGACCATTGGCACTGAGACAAAGGAGCTTCCACCTCCTGATCCAAGTCCTGCTAGTCCCCTCTGGAGCCTCAGAGCATCTTAACATGGAGAGAGAACACAGACACAGAAACACACACACACACATACATGTATACACCACACACAGACACACACCTCACACACACCCGGCGCATGCGTACACGCTCACCACACACACACTGCACATACCACACATGCATATACATACACTACACATACATCACACACACATAAACATATATATATATATATACACACATACATATCATAAGCACATATACATCACGCACACATACTATGTACACACATATACATCAAACACACACATACACACACACCCTCTAGCTTGGAGCTCTTAGAGACATTTTTCCCCATGCCCTCCAGGCGAGGGTTCCCTAGGTCTTATGCACATAAGGAAACACAGGCCAAGGTTCCTAGCTAGATAGGTGCAAAACCCCAGGGGAAAGACAAGTAGTCACATTGAGCCTCTCCCGTGGAAGTAGATTTCAGACTTAGGCCTATCTAATCCTCATTAGCCCTGGTGCACGCTGAAGGGGAGGTGCTGTCCACCCAGAATATCCTTGCATGGCGGCTCTCCGAATGCTTTCTCTGCCTCGCTGTGACCTGACACGCCTTAGCCCTGGCATCAGAGCCCCAGCCCCGCCCATGGCCTCATTTTCCCCTTTACCAGGAATTTGAGTTTGGAAGGAACTCAGCTTGTTCACCCACTTCGCAAATTCTGAGCTCATGTAGGGCAGGCTAGCCTAGGCATTGTCTTTGCACCCTGCACCTAGGAGAGTGTAGGGAACATCATCTGGGGCTCGATTCTCCTTGTGCTGCCTTCAGCAGCCTGGCCCAGCCCGATCCCCTGACAGCCCGTGCACATGTGTTTATACTTGCATTGTTGACTGGCCTCCAGTTGCCTTTTGGCAAAGGCATCAAGCATTCAAAAATGTTCAGATCTTTTCCATTTGGCTCTCTCCCTCAGAAGACATGCACCTTGGAATGTGACTTCAATGTGTCCCTTTGTTCTATCCGCCATAATCTGAGGGCCTGGAATTCTGGTCCTACCCCAAGTGGTTCTGTCTCCTGGGGAGAAAGATGTGGGACCCATGAGCTGCACCATGGCTCCCAGAAGCAGGGGAGGTGGTGTTTCCAAGTTCCTGTGAGGTGCCCTTGAGTGGCATCAAGTAGAAGGAGCATGTGCCCCACCCCAGTGTGAGACTGTGAGCTTCTCCCCCAGAACAGTCCCACCTGGCTGGGAGCTCGGAAGCCCCTCTGTACAAGTGCAAGCAACCCCAGGCAGGCAGACCAGGTGCTCTCTGACATCCCACACACATCAGCACACTCAGGCATTGCAAAAGAGAAGGCTGGGAGCCGAAGGCAAGCACGGGGGCTCAGCCCCCACCACCCCAGAAGAACAAGCACTCAGGTGTGTCTCCAGGAGAGTCTGATTCTGGCCAAGAAATCCTTAGTTTTCATTTTATCCTTTTGGAAATAAATGCTAATCTGAAGAAAAATAAGACACTCAGCAGCCACATCCTCTGGATTACAAAGGTCACAGCAGTGTGGTGCCGCCTGGCATGAGGCTCCATACTTCGTCATGTCAGGGCTCACTTGATGCCATTTTCCCAGTGCTTCTGGCTGCTGGTCTCTGCATCCCTGTCTGCATCTCCAGGCTGCTGTGGCCCTCTGGTACCCAGCAAGCAGGAAGAGAACATGGTGCACACTCTGTAATCACTGCTGAGGACTGGGCACCTGCCATGTGTTACCTTTCCTTGAACAAGTACGCCACTGAGGCCAGAGCAATGACCAAGTGAAATCACTCTGCTCAGAAATACTAAAAGCTATTAATGTCAGAGTTCATCCCACCTGCTCTGTCCATCCCTCTCTGCCTTCCTGCACCACATGCTGGGGACTACATAGGCTAGTCCAACCTTTTAGTCTTATGACATGCATTGTCATCTACAGAGCTCACCTTCAAGAGCCACACAATTAAGTCACTGCTTCCCCCCCTTAAAAAGTGCTGGCCAGACAGGGGATCTTGCCCAGAAGGGGTCACAAGAGCAGGAGGGCTGTCCCTGCCCCTCATATGCTGCAGCACTTAGGAGAGCAGGCCCTGCACCTTGCCTGGGTAGCACACTACAGCTGGTCCTGGATATGGGGGTTGTGGGTGAGCCAGCCCTGAGGGAGTGAGCATGGGAGAGCCAGCCCTGCCTTCTGTCTGCTATGTGGTGGTGTTAACTAGGGAGAGATGCCCTCCCCTCCCTTTTGCCCTCACCACCAGTGACTGACAGGAGATCTGGCCCAGAAGGAGTCACAAGAGCAGGGGAGCTGTCCCTGCCCCTCACATACTGCAGCACTTGGGAGAGCAGGCCCTGTACCTTTCCATAGTAGAACCAGGGCTTTGAGTTGGCCCACCCCAACATCTACCCCATGGATGTACTGCTGGAGTGCAAGAGGCCAGTTCCACAACCCAGGACTACAGAACTTCCATGACACAGGACAGTTTCGCCATATCTGAGAGGAGTTCCAGTGAGGTTCCAGTATTGACAACGTAGCAGAAACCAGAGGCCTCATACCAGAGCAAGGAATCATTTTAATGAACATTTGCAAACAAAATGTGTGGACAAAAGGGAATATTGTGGAACACACTGAGACACACTGCAGCTTCCACAATGAAATTTTATTTTTTATGCTGGGACAGATTGCAAGGGTGGAGGGTGGGTCTGAGGGGAGGTGGGAGATGAGAGGGAACAGGGTGCATGATGTGAAATTCACATAATAAAATTTTTTCACTTAAAAAAAAAAGTGCCGGCCAGCATGATGGCTCAGTGGTAGGAACACTCGCTGTGCAGGCCTGACAACCTCTGATCAGCAGAACCTACAACAGAAAGAGAACTAATTCCTCTGCCCTCCATGGCTACACCATGCCTGCCCTTACATAGACATCAAAAGCACAAAGTGATGGTAATAACAAATTAATTTTTAATATAAAAATTCATAATTTCATAAGCATATACTTGTGTGTTGAGCTACTTTCTTAACTGTCCTTGCATGCAGGCCACAGGTTGGTCTGCACTAGAAGTGCACACCTTGAAGGCCCAGGCACTGGGCCCCTTCATTCTACAGCAAGCTCCCACCTGACATCCCACACAAAATCTCTTTCAATGCACCCCAGGCCCCACAGCATTTGCATAGGTCTGTGAGGAAGTTATGGCTGAGAAGGGAAGTCCTTTGCTCAGGCCTCACTGCTAGCGCATGGCAGAACTGCCCTACCTCAGACAGCCTCTTTCCTACCCTACCCCCTCGCTGACGCCTAACTGGGGTCTAGTCGTGTCAGATCACCTTGACTGCTACCAGAGTTGGGACGAGGAAAGGGCACTAACTGGTGCCTCTCTCTGGAATGACAGGGCCAAGGCACAATCTGCCGAGACTTGCCAACTTGCCTGGTTGGGCCCTCTAGAAAGAGAGGCCTTTTCCCCAAGTCAAACACTTCATTAGTTTGGGAACACAGGGACACTGTTGCTAATGACCTGCCGGAGCGTGTAGGGACTGGACAGCGGTTGCTGCTGGCTGGGGGAGGGTGTGGAGCGAGTTTCAGTAAGCTGGGAGATTTTTCCATCGTGTTGTCATTGCCCAGCTGACTGAGTTACCTCTTCCCTTACAGGTGGAGAGAGACTTTGAAAGGGAGTATGGAAAACTGCAGCAGTGAGTGTCAGACTCTACAAGGGTGAGGTGGGAGATAGCTGGGACAGTCTCACTCCCTGCCCTGCCCCCTCCTGGCCAGTTCAGGCTCAGCCAGGGAGCCTTTCCTGTGCCCTTTGTCCATTTACAGCTAGGAACCGAAGACACCTCTAACAGGTGACTGTCTGTAGGAAGGTCGTCAGCATACAGGCTCTGGTGGTCAGCCTCCCGCAGAGCCTGAGGTAGCACTGAGGGTACAGACTCTGGGGGTCAGCCTCCCGCAGAGCCTGAGGTAGCACTGAGGGTACAGGCTCTGGGGGTCAGCCTCCCGCAGAGCCTGAGGTGGCACTGAGGGTACAGGTTCTGGGGGTCAGCCTCCTGCAGAGCCTGAGGTGGCACTG